>JABUQX010089318.1:22500-25000 GCA_015478945.1 Trachelipus rathkii | reverse complement strand
GCACACACACATTATATATATATATATATATATATATATATATATATATATTTTATATATAATATATATATATTATATTTATATTATATATATATATATATATATATATATATATTATATATATATATTGTAGCACCATATTCCGCTTTGTTTAAATATAATTTACTAATTTAAATGTTATTTTTCTGAAATATTAATTTAATTTAATAATTATTCCTCTTTTATAATAATTATTTATTCTCCGGGATTTATCCTTATTTAAATACTGAATAATTAACTACACTAGTTTGTTTAATTTTTCAGATTAGATAAATTATTTTAAGTAATAATTATATTTATTAATGTTAAATTTTTTAAAATTTAAAAAAAATTTTTTTTAACTTTTTTAAATTTTTATATTGTATTAACAAGGATGTTCCCCCCTTAAGTTAGCGTGTGGGGTTGAGTCTCCACTCTCCCCTCCAAAAAAAAGCTTGGGGGATTAAGCCTCCACTTCCCCCCTCAAAAAAAGCGTGTGGGATTGAGCCTCCACTCTCCCCCCCCCAAAAAAAAATGATATAAAAAATAAGGTATATTGGTTGGTTCAAGGTCAGAAATCTGAAAATTCACCGGCATAGCCCTGCTATGGGAAGGGAACTACTCTAGGTAATTGCTGCCTAGGATCCGGAAGAGGGGGCCGAATCCTAATCCTTTGCCTGGTGACTCGGTCTTTTTTGTTTCTTTAATTATTAATTATGTATTATTTCCATTTATTATATATTATATATATATATATATATTATATATTATTATATATATCTACAATATATTATATATATATATTATTTATACAATATATATATATTATATATATATATATATATATATATATATATATATAAGTTCACACCTCACGGGTATAGCCCTATTCTATTCTAAGGAGGTAATTTCTACCTATTATCCGGACTAAGGTTGGAACCCAGGCCCTTGCCATGCGAGTCTGTCGCTATACTATTGAGCCACGGTATATATTTGTTTATTATTATTATTATTGATTATTATTAATTATTATATTATTAATTATTATTATTTTTAATTATTGAGCCACGGTATATATTTGTTTATTATTATTATTATTATTATTATTATTATTATTATTATTATTATTATTATTTTATATTATTATTATTATTATATCTATATATTATTTTATTCTTTTCATACTTTCTTCAGTTAGTCCATAATTACATGTTTTCGTGTTTATAAACAATATTTTCCATATTCCTTAAAACGAGCTTAGTATGTCATGTCTGTGTGTATGTATGTAATAGATGTGTGGGTGTATTTGTGTATATTTGATAAAGAAAATACAAGATTTTGTATTATAATATAGAAACGTATATGTGTGTGTGTGTGTGTGTGTGTATTTTTAGTTTTGTGTGTGTAGAATTTTGTGCAAGTATTATTCTTGGTTATAAATATAAAGAGACATTGACATGAAATGAGGTTTGACAAGCTCTTGTGAAGCCTGGGAGTGTATTATTATTTTTATTATTATTATTATTATTATTATTATTATTATTATTATTATTATTATTATTATTTTATTATTTTTATTATTATTAATATATATATATATATATATATATATATATTATATATATATATATATTATATATATTATTATTATATATTATATAAATATATATATATATATATATATTTTTATTTTAACTTTTATACTTTATACTTTTATAATTAATATTATTAATTTTTTATTCCCTTTTTCTTTTCCTTCCTATCTCTTTGACTATTAGGACTTATTTGACTAAACAGTGGTTTCAACTTTTTAAGTTCAGGCACCATAGCCTCATCAAGACATTATTCGCGGCACCCCATATACTAATATATATAATATATATATCATATATATAACTATATATATATTATTATATAATTAAATTATTATTTTTTATTATTTTTTATATATAGTATATAATTTGTTTTCAAGAGTCTAAGGCTAAGAAGGAAAAAAATACCACTAGATTTGAATATTTTATTTTTTTGAGCAATAATTTCCTTGAACAGAGAAGACATTTCGGTAAGAGCGCGGCAACTCGCAAATATAACTCGCGGCACCTGGGGTGCCGCCGGCACACAGTTTGTGAAACCCATGGACTAATATTTTAATATATATACTTATATATAAATATATATATATATATATATATATATATATATATATATTATATATTATATTAATATATATATATATATATATGATATTAATATATATATATATATATATGCGTGTGTGTGTGTACGTGTGTGCGTTTTTTTTTACGAATTTCGCATATAATATATTCATGCTCCTAAAATGTTTCGTCGCTGTTCATACATTAAACCTTTCGTACGAAATTACTTCTAAACATCGAAAAATATTGCTGAAGATAATTTGTGAGAGAGAGAGAGAGAGAGAGAGAGAGAGAGAGAGAGAGAGAGAGAGAGAGAGAGAGAGAGA
>JABUQX010089318.1:0-2500 GCA_015478945.1 Trachelipus rathkii | reverse complement strand
AGCAAATTGCTATCATTTCATTATGATTCGATCCTAGCCCTCATTAGGAAGGCCTGCTTTATATCGAAGTATATATATATATCATATATATAATATATATAATATATAATTATATTATATATATATGATATATATAATATATATATATAAATAATATTTAGTATATATATAATATTATATATATATATAATAGTATATTATATAATATATACTATATATCAATATATTATATTATATTATATATATAAGTATATATTATCATATATTATATTTATATATTATATTAATATTATATTATTATATATATAATATATTATATTATATTATATTATATATTATATTATATTATATTATATTATATTATATTATATTATATTATATTATATTAATATTATTTATATTAATTATATTATATTATTATATATTATTTTTGTTGTATAATATATTATATATATTATATGATATATATATATATATAGTATATATATATATATATTATATAGGATATATAAATATATATATAGCCTAGTATATAGCCTATATATTAAAGTCCTCAACCTTACGGAATATTGCCATATTTTGGCGGTGGAATTAATTTTAGTTAATTGCTAAAACTATCAGGACGAGGGTTCAAATCCTAGCCCTTCACCGTGCAACTCTTTCGTTCTACAGTTCTCCGCCGGGTATATATATATATATACTATATATATATTATAATATATATATATATACTAATATATATATATATATATACTATATATATAGTATATATACTATATATATATAGGTATGATATATTAGAACAGCCTTCATGGCGTAGGAGGTGACTTCCGCCGACTCTCGATGCGAAGGGCACGCTGGTCAATCCTCCGCGCTAGCAGTCTGAGTTTATCTTCCTGGAGGCAGAATTAAAAACTCGGTTGCGAACAGCGATGGTTGGCGGACAGCTTGGGATAGCCTGGCCTTAAAGTTTGGATTTCCTGTAGTCGCCCCACCCCTGTGTTTACCCTCTGAGAAGGGGATAAAGCACGTAAAAGATTATATATATAATATATATATACCTATATAGTATATATATATAATATATATATAAGATATATATATAGTACACTATATATATATATATTATAGTATATATACTAATATATATATATATATCGTGTGTGTGTGTGTGCTTATGCGTGTGTGTGTGTGTGTGTTTATTGTTCGCATCCTTGTTGGTGTTCTTCTTTATTTTATCCTCTGTTGAAGATTTATTTCTTGCTTTGTCTTCTGTTAAAAATGCAAATAATATAAGCGGATTTTCAAAGCAAATTCTAGAGTAGCTTTTCTTTCATTTCATTACTTAACGTATGTAAATAATAATAATAATAATAATAATAATAATAATAATAATAATAATAATAATAATAATAATAATAATAATAATAATAATAATAATAATAATAATAATAATAATAATAATAATAATAATAATAATAATAATGGAGGGGAGAACTCGACAGTTTCTGTCAAACGTTTCTTTTTTTTTTTAAAGATTTAGGAAGTTAGTTAGTATAACAGCAAACATCATCAACAAAATATCGATGATGATCATCAGCTAAAACATCAACAACAGCGACAAAAACATCGACATCACCACCATTATTAACATCAACATTATCATCAACCTCGACATCATCGTCAATATCACTACCGACACCAACTTTATATTATTATCAACATGAACATTAGCATTAGAAACAACAACAACAATAACATTAATAGCAGCAGTATCACCACTAGGGACCGACCGGGGCGGGAATTTTGCCGGGGCCGGGGCCGGGGTTGCTCTAATCTTAGCCGGGGCCGGGGCCGGGGCCGGGGGCGGGGCCGGGTTTGGCAAAAATTAGAAATGTAAATCAAAAACCACTGAAGTCTTAAAACTCTAGGAATAGAAAATTAAATATAATTTTTTTTTCAAAAATTTACAAAAATTAATAATTTTTAATTACTAAAAAAGGATAATTGAGTTTAATCAATCTGAAATAAATATTTCTCGAAAAAGAAATTTTAGGAAAATATTGATTTTCTAAAAAGAAGAATAAGTGTATTAAATATATACTATCATATATACATATATATATATATATATATATAATAATATACTATATATATATATATATATATATATATATATATATTATCTATATATATATATATATACTATATATAGTATATATATATATAAACGGCAAGTCCTAATAGTAAAACCAAAAGGGAGATTGACGAGAGGTGGAAGAGATTCTTCGAGGATTTGTACAATGTGGAGGCGCGTAGCGGAGGAGAGATTTGCCAGAGGCCCTGATTTGTTTTGGGGTGAGGCGACCGAGGAGGCAGTGGCTCGACTCCGGCACCGGAGGAGATGCATGGTTGGCGCTTGAGAGGTATGAAAGAGTGAAAGGCGGCGGTGACGGAAGAAGATGGAATATAGTTGCAGATATGCTGGAATCTCTCTCTT
>JABUQX010089317.1:0-20888 GCA_015478945.1 Trachelipus rathkii | reverse complement strand
TATATATAATATATAATATATATATATATAATATTATATATTATATTTATTCATTATATTTTATATATATTTATATTATTTTATCTATATACTTAATTATTTAATAATATAATTAAATAATAAATAAAATAACATATTAATATATTTTATGATTAATATTATATTATATATTATATTAATATATAAATAATATATACGATATATATATTAGTTAATTATACTATATACTATATATTTATAATAATATAATATATCATATATAACCGGAATTCAGATATCAGGAAGCATGCCAATCATTCAATAATCTACATATTATAAATTAATTTATAGATTATTTATATAATATATAAATATTTATAATTATATAATTATATATATATTAAAATATATTATATTGATTAATATAAATATTATTAATTATACAATTTAATATAATATTAATATCTTAATATAACTATAATAATATATATAAATATAATTATATATAATATAATAGTATTAATATATAATACACTTAATAGTGAACTTATCCTTTATAATAGATTAGTTAGTATAACCGAATATATATATCGAATAAATATATAGAATTGAGCTACCGGATATATAATAATAATATATATATATATACTCAGAACTCAAGCGTTCTGCATTATTTTTACTCAGAATATTGTCATTTGATCCCTTCCTCAGAACAAAGCTGAACAATGAGTTATTATTATTCTATATATTTATACTTAAAAGTAATAAATTATACTAGATAATATAAAATAGCAGAAATAGATTATTGATAAAATAGCTGAATAATATCATAGGAGTCTATACATACTGTCCCTCCGTCTGGTGACTATCTCTACTAGGGTCCTCTACTTAAAAATTATATAATATATATATAAATAAAAAAATAAATAAAATAAAAATAAATAATAATTTAACTAATAAATATTTAACTTAATATTGAATAAAAAATTATAGCACTATGTATATGAGTAAAACATTTTGCGATCTTTTCTATTGGTTATATACGGTTATTAGCTAAACATAGATGTACTAATAATGCATGTATCAGGTTATTATTACTGCTAAAGATATATAATAAATGTAATATTTCTGCGTATATAATATTGTCTGAATATATATATATATATTTAGTTCAAATATGGTATAGTTTGTTAAATCATTTTGAAAGTCTCTAATATGATATATTTAAAGACTAACTCCAAGTTAATTAAGGAGAATGAATGTCGTATTTTAGTCTTTTGGTTCCTAGATATGGCATTAAGTAAAAGAATATTCAATTAATAAATAAAATTATTAATTTTAACAACATGTCTCTTTTACCTATACCATATCTTCATGTATTTGTTTTATTAATATAATTAAGGATAGTTAAAATTAGGTATTAGCTGTAGAGTAGGAATATATATATTACTAATAATAATTAATTAATAATATATAGTAGTATATTATAATATACTATATATATATTATATAATATATATTAATATATATTATTATTTAATATATATTCTTATAGGATCATATTTTTTAAATATATGAAGTATAGGATATATATATATATAGGTCATAATACACTAAGAGTATATTTTATAAAATTTTCTCTCTCTCGTTCATCTACTCTCTTAAATATATAGTATTAATATTATAATAATAGTATATATACATATATAATATATTATATATACTATTATATATAATACATAATAATCTATATATATACTATAATAAAATATTATAATTTTATATATACTATAATTATATATAT
Source organism: Trachelipus rathkii (assembly GCA_015478945.1). Taxonomy (NCBI): domain Eukaryota; kingdom Metazoa; phylum Arthropoda; class Malacostraca; order Isopoda; family Trachelipodidae; genus Trachelipus; species Trachelipus rathkii. Next base: position 19,105 of record JABUQX010089317.1, on the reverse strand, counting down.
AATATATTATTAATATATATATATAATATATAATATATATATATATAATATATTAACTATATTAATATATTACTGTTTAACTATAATTATGAAGAGTTTACATATATTAATTTATTATTAAAAATGTTGATTATTATTATAGATTAATTATAAGTTTATTAGTAGCGCATAGTTTCTATTTGTTAGCAATCAGTTGTCACTAGCACTCCAAGGTGAAAAAAAAAAAATCTATACAATATTTGGAATTTTTTCTAGCCACTAAAATAATAATAACAAATAAGTAAAAAAAACTAGCTCACTATATCTTTACTGAAGCTTCACAGATAATAAAGAATGAGCATAAATATTAAGTAGAAAAAAAAAAATATATACTAATTGAATTAACTTAATATTATAATTTATAATAACATAATTTTTTATATACTAAATATGGATATATATAAAATATATATAAAGTAAAGATATAAGTTAAAAATATGTAATTATTATATATATATAATTATATAATCAATATATAATATACATATATATCATATATATATTATATATTAAATATAATATATATCATTTTTATATAATTATTATATATATATATATATTTAATATATATATTATATATATCATATATATAGATTAATATAATTTATGTATATATTTTAAGCAATATTGTATTTTTTAACAATCATTACCAAGAATATAATAATATATACTTAATTATATGATATTAATTATATATAATTATATATATATATATATATTATAGGTAATCAGAATAAGCTAGCAGGTAATAGTGATACTTTACCGCATTATATTATTTAATAATAACTAAACAAAAAGATAGGATATATTCTAAAAAATAATGTAAATAAAGAAAACCAACGTCGATATAATAATATGAACTCTCATTTAGTGAAAATAAAATAAAATATATATGATATACTATATTATATATATATATATACGCGTTCGTGTTATAAGCTTTTTTCATCGATTACATAGCTCTTACTATATTAAAGATAAAAATCTATGATGATATATTTTTGATCATTTCATTATACCAAGTCCACTACGAGTAATTATATATATCTCAATATAAATTATATAATAAAATAATAAGTACGTTTAAATATAGAATTATCGAGAAATGCGTAATATATTTTAAGTCTATCTTATAGGCAGACAAAAAAGTTATTAATAAGCATATTTCAATTTATTTCTAAAATAAATTTTTTGAAATACATAGATACCATTTCCTGTATTCTAAAATAAAATATATCATTATCATTGGTTCCATTAATGGTGCTTCATGTTTATTAGTTGAGCTCATCACGTGATATTTTCTAGAACGTTTATACTTGTTATAAGATTTGTTTATGTCATATAACATATTATGAACCTTTTAATCTTGTAGAAAATATAGGTTATCCCTTAACCAGAACGGCCGGAGGTAAAAAGACTGCGAAGGTAACGTGAGGTCAGATATTTGCGACCACGAAGAACGCTGGAGTGGAATTCGCAATCTATAATTAAAAAGTCAGTCGGAGTTTTGTAACCGATCTGACGTCTCTTCGCGCGAGGGCGCCCTAAGCTTCTCGGGGATTATATGTACGTGTAGAAGTCGGCGCACCTGGCATCCCTAATACTTAATACGTTTTTTTTTTATTTATTGCAATTTTATTATTTATAGAGTATATTAATATCTTTTGATTTTTATTACAAAATTCATAGGGTACTGGTAATGACCCTTACTGCCGTCTATTAACTATAATATTTTATTTATAATATATATATAATTAATTAATTATATATGATTATATTTAGTATATCATATATAATAATATATATTATATATTAATATACTATATTATCTTAATATTAATAATATATTAATATATATATATTATATATATATAAGTTAATATCTATATAATTACTATAAATAATATATTAAATATATATTAATAAATACTAATAATATATTTACAGTTAACAACCACCGCTCACTCAGGGCAGAGGCCACTTTAATCGTAGGATAAGGTAGTAGGTGTGCTTACTATAATTTTATTGTGATCTGATGACAAGTAACACTAAGGAAGCCATAATGAAGAAATAGATATAATTAGATTGTATACTATAATCTCACTAAAAATCAAACAACAAAGATGAAACCTGATCGTTTATGTGGAACTGAACTAGCTTAGCTGCAATAATCTGTCATGGCTCATACATGCTCGTAGTTTGTCGAGACGGGATGTGGTCTTCCCCCCTGAACTTAAGCTTCTTAACCACGAAAGGTGTGAACTATTGCAGTGGACGTTTAGAGAACTCTCACGTGAGATAATATATTTATGAAAACACCGTGTTTCTGTATACCCGTTACACATTAACGTGTATGAGCTATCGAGTCTCGTGCGAGCACGATGATTAAGTTGTGCTCCACATTTCAATGTCTATGTTACGTAAGTGATACAACACCAATAGGTAGTCCTTAGATTTTTCTAAATTGACATGATTCTCCATATAAAAAAAATAGTTGAATTGGCTTACTGATGCTGTATAATCCATTTATTTCCTCTCTCGATACTAATCTTAAGACTCTAACATATATGGTAAAAGTCATTAAAGAAACATAAGAAAATGATAAACGAATTTAACAAATGATTTATGTTATAGCTTCATCTCGATATTGATAAATAAAAATATTATAGACGGATTTTTTACTTTGGTATTAAAATTTTATTTAATAAATATTCATGATTAATTTCTGAAATATTCCTTATTATTCTAAAAAAAATATGTTGATATTACAAAGAATTTGGCTCTACAAACGATGTCTTATATAAAGAAGACCTTCTCGCCTTCTCGCCTCAATTTATCGAAGACGCCAATCTTTCAAGATATTTTCAATTAAATTTCCATTGTCGTTTTGTGCCAGCTAAATTGTGATTATAATCATTATAGAATGTGTTCCATTATTATTTTGTCTAGATTCGGTTTTCTGATCATTCCTCATTTATATTAAACTTTGTTTACACTCTTCATCGGTTTAATATCAAGAATTAATACATGTCTTTGTGCGTACATGCTCTCAGAAACCAAAACAGCACTAATAACAGCGAGATAGGTCTCTACCTCACAATACTTTCTTTACTCTCGTATAGAAAACTGGTGCACCCTACCTACTATCTCATACATTAATCTTACCATTAGGAATAATAAAAAAAACCCTGAATTAGCTTTAAATACTATATAATCTATATACATAAAAATATCATTACATAAAACTTTGAATAAATAAATATGTGAGCTGACAAGCTGAGTAAGTAGCAAATATGTTCTCTACTTTACTTTTGCCCACGTATATGAATAAGCCTTTTTCCTTACTACAAATATAATAATATTCTAACTCGATATACAAGATTGACTCACACTGAGTTTACTTTTATACAAACAGATAAAGTTTATATTCAAAGCATAATATAAAATAAAAATAATAGTTACTTAATCATCACATAAGTCCACATAGGTAGGTATGATAAGTAAAAGCTTGCGTCACACACTATTTTTCCATTGTACAACTCAACTAACACATATAATAACTTATATTAAGTACAATATGTATAGTTAACAAATACTATCTCTAGCCATTAGAAACACGTAACTCAAATAAATAATAATTATATAGTCAAAAAAAGAGTGCCTAAGGTATTTTGACGGTATAATGCGTAAGAATATAGTTGATAAATAAGTAAATAGCTAATAGGATGTACGAGGTAATGATTATTCACCTAACGACTCCATCTAATAAATGATATTATATAATATATCATAAAATCTTATATTTAAATAAGTCTTACTACTATATTATACGTATATGCTATAGACCTCACTATTTGAGAATATTGCAATGCCAAATTTACAAAATTCCTTCTCAACATTGGTTAACAGGTACAATAATATAGATTTCACACTTTCTTTCAGCACTAAATATTAACTTCATAATAAATAATATATTCATAATAATTATATAAAATATACTTATAAAATTAATAATTCTATTAAAAATAGTATTTAAATCAGATACTTATATAAATATAATATTAAAATAATATGAAAATAATATAATAATATCAAAATATCATTAAATTATTATCTATGTATATAACTATAAAATTTTTCAGTAGATTGGCTAAGTTGATTTTTGAAAAGTACAATACATATTCTTACTTTCTTTTAATAGTATAAAAAATTCATGATAAATTAATAAGATAAATAATTTTTTTAAGGACTGGAGGTTACGAAGGTTAATGCCAATAGGCTACAGCTCAGTACCTTTACTAAAGATAATGATTCACTCTGCCGTAAGACCTAAGTATTCTAAGGTGACATTTTAATGTATAATAACAATCAATTGTGTAAATCTTGTGAAGAGATATCACTTTGCATGCTATTCTCAACGACGAGTATATAAGGATGCGGTAGATACCCAATCATTGAACACTTATATAACTATTGACAAAACGTGGCTGGTCGTTCAAATAACAGATATCTCCTTATTTTATGTGTGTATTTTAAGTGTTAATATCAAACAATTAACAAATGATTTTTTTATTTATTTAATTTTTTCATTTAATTTAGTTATATGTGAATCTCAAATCATCGAACATTTTGCTTAATGTTGTTAAATTTTGAGTATGAATTTTTACCATTAGATCATATTGAAAAATTTAAAATATGAAAATTTCATTTCATCTCGATATGTTAGGTGAACAGTAAAATATTATGTATAATCGTATAATATACATAAAGATTATTCTATTTCAAAAATATTTTTTTAAAAATTAAATAATTATATGTAAATATTAATTTGACTTTTGAAACCATAACGTTTTCAAATAAAATTATCAGAGTAAACTATATACATCTTAATAATAATAAGAATATGCTCCCCCAACCATCTTGACTGAAACAAAACCAACTATGTGCAGTCGGATTTTTAACACAGATTACAACATACCAACATATCAACACGGCATAATACAAAAAAAGCACTAAACTCCAGCGCTATAGTAAGTCATGATGCTACCGCCCATTTTACTTCACAATAGAAATCTCATTCCATGGGCCTCTCAAGTGATCACTTCCCACGTAAAACTACATAATAATAGCAAAAAATGATTTAGCGCTTTACTGCCCAATAAATATAATTCTGTTAAAAAGGAATGTATTGTATATATATAATAATAATTATAATATTATATATATATTATTTTAAGATACTATATTTAATAATTAATATATAATAATATAATATTAATAATATATATATGTATATATATTAAGTTAAATTAATATATATATATATATATATACATGTGATACAGTTGTATAGTTGATTAGATTATGGATATTTTCTGGCTAAGCTATATGTATTATATTATATATTTCTATATACCTATTAATAATAGATATATGTTAAATAAATACTCGCATATTACTATATAGACTAGTATTAACCTATATGGCAGGGTAAGTTTACAACGGATTTAGGATAATTTAGAAATGAAATTAAAATAATAAATTATAAATATTAAATATATAAATAATCATAATAATATAATTGCCTATTAATTTTATAATTTAATTATAATAATTATTCCGGTAAAAGAGTATTGGATACAAATATACTGTATATTGGTATAAAATATATACCGTATATATTTACAGTATATATATAGTGAGATTTAATACAATACTTAAAATGTATATGTAGGGATAATATGTAATATATATATACTTTGCTTATATAATATATAGTTAGACTTATAATATCTAATATTGGTCGGAAAGAGTCAATTGTCTTGGAACATTGAGCTTTCAGGTGTATAATATGTAGAGTATAAGAGTATCATCTAGTAAATATATATTTACACGTGACTAGTGTAGTATATCATGTACATAGAAGATAGATAATAGTTGCTTGTCAAATACGACTGCAATCAGCGTAAAGCTGCAAAGATTGACCATATTATATTTTGAATAAAATTATTATAACTTACTTTCCTTTTGAAAAATATATATACTCATTGAAAATAAAATATAAAATGAATTGTGACTAATATAAGTGATATATAAATAAATATATATAAGTGATAATAGATAATAGATGTAAGAAGAATAATAATTTGTTAAGTTATAGGTTTATTTACTCTGGATTGTATCTATAAGTATAACCAGTAGGTATATTGATAGAGAATTTATATAAGGAAGCTACTTATGGCATACTAGGTAGTTAGTGATATTGGTCTTTAAGGATGTGAAAAGCTTTATGAATTTGTATATGTAGAATCAAAGGTCGATAATGAACCGATACTAGTCGTCTGTGAATAAATCGGCGTGCATATGTGTATCAATATATAAATACTATTAATGCTCGATAAGTCGCATTGGTTTATAACGGTTTAAAATTTCACAATATGCTGTGAGATTGGTAGAGTGTACAAGAGATGCGCGCATGGAATAGATAAATAAAATGATAAAAAATAACATAGAGAAAAATCAAATAACAAAATATTGAAAATCTATTAATATCTCACTAAGGAAAATTGGAATTAGTTATCTGCGAAAATGAGAAATATTTACATGTTTTGTTGCCTGAGTAATTATACATAGGAAATGTAAAAAAAAAATTAAAAAAAAATTATTACCGTTAAATTTGAAATAATTAAGAAGGCCTATTTAGAGACCTTTTAAATACGTTACTCGTTAATAAATATTATTAATACTTAATTTTTTCTTTTTTTTTTTTTACTAGAAGATAATAAATAGATGAAGGGTATACCACGCCGATGGCAGGAGTCGGGGTAGACGAGTTCTCTCGCGGACGTTACGGGGAACTACGCGGGGAGTAAGGACTGATTGCTTCCCCTAGTACCGGAGATGAATGAGAGGTGAGAGAGGAGAATGATCGCTCGGAGACCCGGCTTCGCTGGCCTTCACCTTGTCTGCGTGTACTATGTAAGAGGGGGTTCCCAGCCCTCCCCTACGGGGAAGGCAAAACGTCGATCGCCATATGTCTGCGCCTCCTGTGCATCGGCTCCAGCCCCATAGCTCGGTAGATCTCGCAATAGAGAGCAAATTTGTTATAAGAAAGTTCTTAGCTTGATTTGTGTAGACGCGAATTGATAACCAAGTGAACAGTCGTCTCTAAAAGTAGTGCGCCTTTTTGTGATTCATAAAGGAATTACAGAGGTTATGTATGATAAAAAAGTTAACAATATATATATTAATAGTAGATCTATATAGTATTTTTATAGTAGATTTATATTGCGATTTAAGTCTTGTGTGTGAAAGAGTGCAAGTACCTCAGTGCTGAAAGTTATGTATAGGATCGATGAGCAGCTGGAAAAAAGTAATCCTGAGTTTAAATTTACTCAGGAATTAAGATAATAATGTCTCGCGCAAAAATGTATGTCCAATAGTGTCGCCGATGTTAGCTATATGTGTTTGTTATGGAGCGAGACTTGTAAGTTATTGGAATGTTCTGGTGTGTATATAATTTGAGATTTAGGAAGTGTCTAGTGTTTTTGCTCTTATATTTTCATTGTACTCGGCATTACGGTGGTGTTAAGGAACTAAGGAGTCTAATTCCGAGCGAATAGTGAGTGCGCTAGGCGTCTTTACCATAGTGGTTTCTGTGGGTATTACTAATATCAAGCATTAATAACGCGTTTTAGATTTAAATTATTTTAAGAAAGGAAAACATTTCCAAATACGACGCTCAACGTTTTATTTATTATTAAAATAAAATGTAACAAATGAAACTCCTAAATAATTTTTTATTTTTTTTTTATGTTATTTATTTTATAAAATATTACCTTTTATTTCATATAATAAATATCTAAGTACATTATATTATAGATAATATCTTTGTTCTTACAGTTCTTTTATAATAACTATGAAAAATATTAACTAAGTATATACACTACATATGTTTAACAATAGGAATACGTAAATAATAGTATGACAACAATTTAATACTAAAAGATTACAGCATACTTAATTTTATATTTACTTAGTAATATATAAGTATTTTTAATATATTTCTGAACTGATATCCATGCGGGTAAATATATAATTAATTATATAATATAAATATTTCACATGATACTTGATTATTTAATTATCTATATATATTTATATTATATAATATATTATTATTATATATTTAATATATTCTTATTAATTATTGTTATTATTATTTTTAATTAATTTATATATTTTATACATTACGTATATATATACTAATAATATTAAAATATATAATTATTCACTATAGATATTAATTATTAATATAAATCTAATAAATACATTATAATATATATTATATTATCTATAATTATATATATAACATATATACATTAAATATAATTAATTAATAATTATATAATAATAATATTATTATTAATCATTAATATAAAATAATTTAATTATAATAATTAATAATATAATAATATATTAATTAATGACGTTAAATTATAATATATATAATAATAATAATGTACATATAATATAAATAATATAATTAAATTAAATTAAATATAATAATAATATTAAATATATATAATTTAATATATAATTATAATAATAATAAATTATAATAATATTATATATAATATTAAATAATAATATATAAATTAGAATAAGATAATATAAATTAAATATAATAATAATTAATATAATAAATATAAATTTTAATTAATAATAATAATTAATAAATAATAATAATAATTAAATTATAATAACAAGAAATAATTATAAATAATTAATTAAATAATAATAATATAAATATAATATATAATAATTAATATAATATAATAATTAATAATAATATATAATCATAATTATAATTAGATATAAAAATGTCCTTTGCAACTGATATAGGTCGATAAAATAAGCGATAATATATATATCAGTAACTTTAAAGTGTAAAAGATAATCCTTCCTCACCTCCCTCACCTATAATTACCTCATATGCATGTTTAAATACTCACTGGACCAAAGTAGGCGAAAAATGAGGTATAGATATCTCCTATCCCCTGCAAATTTGCATAGGCCTCCTACACCTACTAATCTCTCAAATCCTCACCCTATTTTTACAACTTTCCCTCCCTGCTAAATAACACTGAGTACGCTCCTTACTTCCACCTCACTTTTGATTAATAATTCTGCCCTCACTCACTATCATTTATATTAACTATTAAATTATTTTATAAGTCAACCCATATAATTAATAATTAGACTATTTATAAATATATCTTCAAATATTCAAAGATATATTAACAAAATATATAATAGGTCAAATACTCAATGTTTATAATTTAAACTTAAAATACTAACTAACTAACTGAATTAAGGTTTGGAAGTAGTACCAACTCCCCAATAATACAAGACAAACATAGTCTTATCTCATTAAATTATCTAACAAAAAAAATAAAAAATGAATTTAATAATTATTATTATTGCCAAATATTTACTCGGGAAACAAATACAATAGCATAATTATTATTATGAATTATATAAAAAAACTTATTTACATTGAATAATAATATAATATACAATGTTTTATATAATTTATAATATAATCAAATAATATATAATATATCATATAATATATAATAAACTATATAATATTTGTGAATATATAATATTAATTATATAATTTATAAATATAAATTATATATATGATATTATATAATTAATAAACTAAATATCTATAATAATACATATATAAGTTAATATATATAATATATAATTACTAGAATATAATATTATAATATAAGTAGTAAAAATTTGTGGGTATTTTTGCAATATACTCCTACATACCATAATCATCAGATAAATAAATATAATATATATTATATATATAAATATATATTAAATCTGTGTCTATATATGTACTACGTTTATATTAATATATATATATTAATTATAATATATATTATATTATATATATTTATATATATAATTATATAATATTATTGTGTGTGTGTGTGTGAAACCTTAAATAGATCATTCCCTGCTAATACTATATATATAATATATATAAATATGTAGATATCTATGAATAAACTAATGATTAAGGTACATAGATAAACACTGGAAATAATAACACATATATTATAATTGACCAGCGTAATGAGTATAATATTAGCATGGAAATGAAAATAAATATTTATTTTTTTAATTATTTTTTTTATATTCTCAATAAAAACTAAAACATCGGATACAGAAATATAGAATAAATTATAATTAGTAATCAGACGTCCATACAATTATGTTAATAGAAATAAAAAAATGATTTTTATTTGTACTTTAAAAAATAATTTACTAAATGATAAAAAATACAATGTATTAACGGTATATAACGCAAGATTATGACAAGAGTCAGTGATAATAGGTCTCTATCGGCTCATAGAGAGGAGAACGAACAGGTGATACTGTAAGGATCATATTAATCTCTCATATACTGAGAGAAAAATAAGGGCTCTCACGGAGAACCGCGTCTTTCGGTAAATTATGTAACTATAGTGAATCATATTATCAATATAGATACGCGAGGGGTCCTGCGGACACCATCACTAACGGGGATATGTGAGAAAGATCTCTCACCTCCTTCTGTATACCCACGTCCGGCTCTCGAGCTCTACCTAAAAATAACCATTTATTTAACAGCAGTATTACTAATACAATATATTAATTTATTAAGATTTTCTGGGGATTGTCTTGAGTTTTGTGGATTATAAATAATAAATATAAAAATATTCTAAAAATTATATTATATAATTTTTTATTTTTATTATTTTTTTTCTATATTAACGACTTTCTCTATCTAAACATGTGATACTATGATAAAGATGATATTTTCTTTAAACTGATTCCATATCTTAGTTTTCGAGATATCCTGCGGGTAACTTCTGTTCCATGCAAGATTTTTGTGGGCTTACAATATATAGAGGTAGTGAATGTGAAAGAAGAATGGGAGATTGAAATATCAAGAAAAGGAAGGGAACCATTAAATAATCCACATTCAAAAGTAAAACTAATGTTTTCATGTTTATAATTAAGGTATTCATGAAATAAAGGAGCGTGTTCATCATTATATATATATATATGATATATATAAAATATTCATTCAATTTCACAAAATAACGTGAAGGAATTTAAGTAAATAAATATCCAATTTACTATTTAATATTAAAATCTTTTTTGTGAAGTCTGCACACATTAGCGGACGCGGACGTGCGGATCCTGCGATAGCGGAGGTTTGATGGTCCGAATGGGGCGCGGAGGAGCGCCAGCGGACTACGTTTTCTCGAGGTGCGGAGGTGCGCTAGCGGACTACCCCTAAATGAGCGGGGTGCCCACCACTGATATATATATATATATATATACAATTATATATATATATATATTATATATATATATATATATATATATATATATATATATATATATATATATATATATGTGTGTGTGTGTGTGAGTGGGGGTGATCTGTATATATATATATATATATATATATATATATATATATATATATATATATATATATATATATATATATATATATATATATATATATATATATATATATATATATATATATATATATATATATATATATATATATATATATATATATATATATATATAAATCCTCATTACACTATGCTCCTTTCAACTTTTATAAAAGCAAACTGATTTTGAAAGCCTTTTTTGTCAAGTATGCATACGATAGCTTTGTAAAAGGATCTGTAAATATAATCAATACTTATTTATGTTCATGTGATGTCGTTGGTAACAAGTCTATAACTGATGCTACGTGATTATCGCACCTAGGAGTAACTTTCATAGATAGAAATATACATTATCCGATTATTAATTAACGAAAACCCATTATTAGCATAGAATAAATAACAATCATGGTTTGAAAAGTTAATTATATAAATGATAATGCAGTTATTTAAAGACAGATGTTCAATATATCATATACACATACATACATACATACATACATACATACATACATACATACATACATACATACATACATACATACATACATACATACATACATACATACATACATACATACATACGCAAGAACATGCACACATACATGACCACGTTTAAACGCATAAAATCCTTTACATCAACACTGAAAAAATTTCTTTGTAATATTCATCTTCCATTTTGGAAATCCAAGGATTTCTTTTACACCTTATTATGAATTTTATATATCCTCTCAACAAAGAACAATGGAGATGAGAGAATAAAGCCCCTAATATGATAAACATTATATATATATATTGTTACAGCAGTTACATATATATATTATTATGAGATATATATATATATATATATTACATATTTTTACATATATATATTATTATTATTATATTTATTATTATTATTATTATTATATATATATTATTATTTTATATTATTATTATTATTATTATTATTATTCATTATTATTATTATTATTATTATTATTATTATTATTATTATTATTATTATTATTATTATTATTATTATTATTATTATTATTATATTATTATTATTATTATTATTATTATTACAGCATTACATTTTCAAGAGTTAAAATATATATATTATTATTGTTATTATCTATGCATACATATATTATTATGAATTATGATATTATTATTATTATTATTAGAGCATGTATTACATATATTATTATTATTATTATTATTATTATTATATACATACATATTATTATTATTATATGATATATATGGTATAAAAGTTATGTGTTATATTACATATATGATATATGATATATTATTATTATTAAACATATATGCCCACACTATTTATTAGCAAGAAGATATATATATATAGAGTTATTACATATATATATATATATATATATATATATATATATATATATATATATATATATATAGTAATATATATATATATATATATATATATATATATATATATATATATATATATATATATATATATATATATATATATATATATATATATATATATATAAATATATATATATATATATATATATATATAGGGTGCTCAGGGAGGAATGGCCAAACCCTCAAGGATGTATTACGTAAGCCATCTGAAGAAAAAATTATACCAACATAGGTCGGAATCGGTGCTAAGAAGGAGTTATGGCGTATGGATCCAGCAAAAATATATATGAAAATCTCAGCACATTCTCTACAAAACTGTAAGGGTGTAGTACAGAAGGCATGTTAAGTGGAAAAGGTTATATCAATATAAGTCTGATTCCGGAAAGGTAGCGAGGTAAGTGTTGATGATGTAAAATGAGACAAAATCCAAAAGGACACCTTTTACTTCACCACAATTACAGTACGATGAGTAGTACATGAAGAAGCTATATGACAGGTTCAAAATGACAATCGGAAGCCTAAATGCAGTACTGTACGCTATTACCCATATAGCACAGATGGTTGCAGATACATCACAGCGACGTCGTTAATGTTCGTCGCACTCGTCTCATCACACATACGTCGTATATGTGACATTGCTATTACATCTTATGTGATTTACGCTTTTTCGTTCCAAATGGAACGTATTTGCGACGTAACGATGTAACTTTTAGATATTTCCGCGACAGTGCCAGACGTATAATATCTTTTTAAAAATAACAAACACCTGTCTTTTTTCTCCAAATTTTCTTATACTCTTTCATAATCTTTTTCATTTTATATTTTGTTGTTTATAAGTCATTTTATACATTATTTTCTTCAGAAATTGTATTATGTAATTTAACTATTTTTTTCAAATGTCGTACATTTGCGAACACTCATAAATATTATTAATTATGTCTCCAGTCACGGGATGCTCCCATGAACGCAAGCTTGAGTGACTCTGGCAGTGTGTTTTTTCAATTTTTTTTGTGTAAATTAGTTTATTATGTGCATCTGTTTATTATGTGTTTCTGTTTATTATGTGTTTCACGGAAATATTTATTAGTAATAATTGAGTTTAACAGATTCTTAAAAAATCGATTTTTTAGGAAAATCAATCGATTTGTTGTTATACCTATGAAAACCGTTGTCAAATTTAAAAGAGAACCACAGTTGCCAAATTTATAATATATATATATATATATATATATATAATACAAGAAACGAATTTAGATGTGTTGTCACATATATATTTAGATATATATATATATATATATATATATGTTATATATATATATATATATATATATATATATCTATATGTATAAAATAGTATATACGTATTTATCGTAATGTAAACCAGGGTTGTGGAGTCGGAGTCGCGGAGTCGGGGTGTCGGTAGTTTTGATGAGAGTGGAGTCGGAGTCAGAGTCGGAGTCGGCAATTTTGAAAGCGGTGGAGTCGGAGTCGGAGTCGGAGTCGGAGCAGGTAATTTTGAAGAGGGTGGAGTCGGAGTCAGAGTCGGTAATATTCAAAAGGGTAGATTCGGAGTCGGAGTCGGAGTCGGTAATTTTCAGGGGGTCGAAGTCGGAGTCGGAGTTGGAGTCGGTAATTTTGAAGAGGGTTTAGTCGGAGTCGGAAAATTTTTGAACCGACTCCACAACCCTAATATAAACATGTTCGGTGTGTTCGCTTTCTAATGACAGCATCATATGTACTTCCGTAATTTTATTACAAACTCTAATAGCATTCTAATTTGTGACCTCCATTAACCAAAGCAGTGTGTATAATTTTCCTTTCGCTCACATTTTTAATTTCATTCAACCACATAATTAGCAATCTAATTGTGATTGGTCAGATGACGGATTTGGCGATGGTTCCAATCCATCTAGTCTAATTTATTAACCGGGAAGTTACTCAGTTAGCAATTAAACAGTTTGTTTGGCTAAGTATAGTGGAAGTCTTTTATGATGTTTTGATGTGTTGACATGCCTTGCAATTCTGCAACGGTCGTTGCTTTGATATATATATATATATAAAAGTAAGGGATGTTGTATAAAGTCAGATAATAGCCTACTAGTTAACATCCTACTTACCAGAAAACCTGGTTGTTTATAATAAAATTGTGATTCGAAGACTCTCATGAGCCCAAGATTAGAGATTCATTGCATTATTTGGATTCATTGTTGATCATTCAGTCAAATTAGTTTGAACCTATCTGCTAAAATAGGATACATTAATTCATCATTATCTGGTAACTGTTATTGAATTTTCTGCAGAGGATGAGGATTAAGGAAATCCTAGTGAGGAATTTTTATAAATGTATGCGGTCAAAATGTGTTGCACATTATATTTTGAGCACATTTGAAATATTCCTTGTGTTATCAAACTGATAAAGTATCATCATGCATATAGTATGTGTCACACTCTTGGTGTTTTCACTTGGAGAGGAAATAGTGTCTCTCTCAAACACAGACACACGTTTGAAATTTTTTTTGTTCATTGGTGCAGGTACGATCATTCCCATTGCTAAAGTGGTTCCTAATTCTTTTTCCGGTATATTCCTCATTTAAATAATTGCTGCTAATTAAGTGATGATAACATTGATTATTGTTATTGCAACCTGGCAACAACGATATCTGTTACACCAAATAATGCACCTTTTGTTGGTAAATAACGGAATCCAAACAATGTTCACATTGACGTTAGGTATTTGCCACGCTTGTTCGGAACCTCCAACAATGTGGCATTTTAATACATATCTCCTTTAAAAGCCAAATCCTCCCATAGTGGGTAAGACATTTTTACAAGAATACCTATCTGAACACGATGAAGAGTTATGTCCGCTTCCATACGAAATCCCTATAGTGTAAAAGTAACATTTATAATAATATATATATATATATATATATATATATATATGTATATATATATATATATATATATATATATATATATATATATATATATATATATATATATATATATATATATATATATATATATATATATATATATATACTCGGCAAGATAAACGACATTAATTAATGAAAATTTCAATTCCTAACTAATATACTTGTTTAAATTTGCTAATATATTTTATTTTTAAGCATATACAACTTTCCTATATTTTAAGAACATTTAAATTTAAAACAAACAAACATTCAAACTTTTGCCAAAAAAAAAAATATGGCAAATGGCGTTGAAAAATGTTTAACACACTCTAATTGTTCCATTAATATTAAATTAGTGTTACGTTAATGCATTCTAATTATTGAATGTCAATTCCATTAATCTTAATTACAGAACTTCACAAATGTGCAAGTTTGAATTTACAAAGAAAAAATAGGAAAATTAACAGTTGTTTTCTAACACCCACAATTTACAGATACCTTAAAGTATATATATATATATATATTATATATATATATATTATATTGTTATATATATATATATATATATTGTTGTTATATATATATATATATATATATATATACATATAAATATATATATATATATATATTATATATATATAGATATATATTATTGTTATATATTTTTTATATATATATATATATATATATATATATATATATATATATATATATTATATATATATATATATATTATTATTAATATATTATTATATATATATATATGTATATATATATATATATACATATTATATATATATATATATATATATTATATATATATATATATATATATATATATATATATATATATATGTGCATATATATATATATTATATATATATATATATATATATATAACACACAAATATATATATATATATATATAAATATATATATATATATATATATATATATATATATATATATATATATATATATATATATATATATATATATATATATATATATATAGAATTTAATGATTAAATGTAAGCCTGAAAAGATTCAGGTATGTGTGGATGTGACTTATGGTCCATTTGAGGGTAGTGTTGAGGAGAGTGTGATTTTATGGGATAATCTGAATAACGTTTTGCATGGGGTGAGTAGGAGCTTCAGATTGATTATGTTGGGTGACCTAAGTTATTGGATAGGTGATCAAAAATGTGATGGTATAACAGGTGGCTTTAGGGTGTCGGGAGAAAATGGGAATGGTAGGAAGGTGATTGATTTATGTAAGTATAGAGGTATTTGTGTAATTAATACTTTCTTTAAACACAAGAGTATTCAGAAGTATAATAAAGTTGATGTAGGTAGAGATGGTGTCGAAATGAAAAGTATGATTGATTTTGTGTTGTTGAAGAAGGAGATGTTGAGGTATGTGTTGGATGTTAAATCAGTGAGTGGATTAGTAATGGGTTTAACTTATCATTATGATGTTTTATGTAAATTTAAGTTAAAGGGGGCATGGATGGAGAGGAAGGTGATAAAGAAGGAATTGGGTAGAATTAAGAGTGAGAAGTTAAGTGAACAAGGTAATAAGGATATGTATTTACAAGCGCTTGCAAGTAAATCAGTTGAATTTGAACAAGTTGAAAAAGAACAAACCTGGAAGCAAACGAAGGAAGCAGTTGTTAGCAGTTCAAAAGAAGTCTGTGGAAATGTTAAATTAGGAAGTAAGATTGTCAACAGTGGGTAGTGGAATGAAGAGGTGATGCAAGCGGTTAAAAGTAAAAAGGAGCGTGGTTGAATTTAATAAAAGCCAATGATAAGGTTTCAAAAGAAAGATGTTTGGAATTATATAAGGAGGAAAAATGGAATACTAAAAGATGCACACGTAGTAGGAAAAAAAGGTAAATGAACAGTTTGGAAGGGGGATGAATTGGGACTTACAAGAGAAGATGAAGCTCTTTTGGAAGAAAGCGCGAAACGTTAAGAATGAGAATAAGGGAAATCTGCTTGGCATAATAATGAATATGGATGGTGCTGTCGAAACTGATGAAATAAATGTGAGGAGGGAGGGTGTGGAGGGAACACTTTGAGAATCTGCATACATTGGCAGTAATGAAGAGGTGATAGTGAATGTGTGTGGATTTGATGCTGACAGAACGAATAGGTATTTTGGGGATAAGGTCATTAGTAAGGAGGAGATAATTGGTAGAGTGAGAAAGTTGAAGAATGGTTAATCTGCAGGTATAGATGAAAATACTGTTGAAATGATTAATAACGGAGGCGAGATGGTGATTAAATGGATTTGGAAGTTGTGTAACAAAGCATTTATGGAGGATATAGTTTCGAAGGATTGGAGGAGAGCAGTAATAGTACCCTTATATAAGAGTAAGGGGGACAAGGGGAACTGTAGGAATTATAGGGGAATTAGTTTATTAAGTGTTGTAGGGAAGATATATGCTGGTATTGTGGTCGAAAGAGTACGTCGAATGACTGAGAGACTAATTGGTGAAAAACAGGATGCGTTTAGATCAAGGCTGCATAAAACCCGGGGTCGGACCAAAAAAAAAACAGCCCAGTGTTTTTTTTTGTTTTTTGGGGGTTTTTTTTTTTTTTTTTTTTTGGTTGGGGGCTTTTTAAAATTTCTATTTTTGAGGAAAAATTAAAATGATAAATAATTGAATTTGTTTTTGTAATGTCATTTCATTATTATTTGACAACTAAATTAATAAATAGGTATAAAATTTACAAATTAAATATATAATTTGATAACAGACATTGTCCAATTTCCACTGGTGAATGAATGTCATTTCCTAAATGGTGAAACTTGTACGAGTAAATGGTATTGCTATTGTTACAGGTTATTTAGAGTTATGACATAACAGGACTATCTTAGGTAAAGTAATTAAGTAATATATTTGAATTTATATTATTTAAATTCGAACATTGTCTCCATTATAATCTAAGGCTCTGGGAAGTTAGTAAGTTAGCTACCAATAGTTAAGTAGTTGTTACCTAGAAACAAGGCAGGCTTGCGCTGGATACCTCCCAAAGGAGCTATCTACCAACCCACCAAGTCTGGGTTTTTACAGTAAAACCCGGGTAAAATTGGGAGATTTGAAAAAAAAAATTATATGTATATAGTCATTTTCTTAAAAAATTTGAGTGTATATATATATATATATAAATGCGAAAACGGGTTAAACACCCAAATTAACTGAACGAAGTACACCG
>JABUQX010089316.1:27500-30000 GCA_015478945.1 Trachelipus rathkii | reverse complement strand
ATATATATATATATTATATATAAATAATAATAATAATAATAATATATATAATATATATATATATATATTATATATATATATATATATATATATATATATATACTATATATATATATATATATATATATATATATAATATATATATATATATATATAATATATATATATATATATTATATATATATATATATATATATAAGAAATTGCCTCAACGGGAATTATCTATTATATGAAAAGCTTTCACGAAGTCTTCCCTGTCACTAAAAAAAAAAAAAGAAAAATAAAAAATGTCCTAAAGAAAAAGAGGACAAAATGTCGCAACGAAATTTTTTTTATTAGAAAAATAATACGGTAAAGCTACTTACTTATAAATGATGTGTCTTTTTTGTTTGTGGACATTTTTGTCATATTTTAGTGACATACGTTGGGACATTTTTGCAGTGTGGATTCGCAAAATGGACACATTGGAAATCAGTTATTTTTTCCACACAAACCTTAGTTATAATATATATATATAGATATAATAATATATATATATATATATATATATATATATATATAATATTATATATATATATATAATATTATTATATAATATATATATATATATATATATATATATATATATATATATATATATATATATATATATATATATATATATATATATATATATATATATATATATATATATAGATAATATAAAATATATATTATATATATATATATATATAATATAATATATTATAATATATAATAATATATATATATATATATATTATATATATATATATTACATATATATATTATAAAAAATATTATTTTCTACACAAACAAAATAAAAAAATATATATATATATATATATATATATATATATATATATATATATATATATATATATATATATATATATCAGTGGTGGATTATCGCTAGAGGCAACAATAAAGGAAAGTGCAAGAGGGAAGTGCCTCCTATATAATTTGAGAAGAACGGAGACTGGTGAGAAAATCTCCCTTTCTCATCTTATTTCGATAATATATACTCGTAATATTTAATTTCGATAACAAAAATAAAAAAAAATATTTCTCTAATAGCTTCAAAGTATTCGAGAAATTAAAAATTAATAATATTGTACATAACGCCTGACAATATTATTAAATGCAAACTTCAGAGTAAACACAGGTGCGAAATAAACTGAGGCAGTATAAAATCTTCTGCCTCCTTTTGGGCGGAGACTCATACGAAACGTGGTATTTAATTTATTCGCGCAGCATTATGGCGTGAATAACGATAGAGAGAGGGAAACAACCTAAAGGTACGCAAGTGTTGAGCTCGAATGTGAAAAGTAGATGACTTATGGAGCAAATATTTGAGGACATTAAAACATATATATATATATATATATATATATATAATATATATATATATATAACATATATATATAATATATATAAATATATATATATATATATATATATATATATATATATATATTATATATATATATATATATATATATATATAAATTCAATTAAATAAATAATTTTGAAAAAATTATTTTGTATATGCAAATGGGGTCCAAGTGGGTTTGAACCCTTACCCTTGAGATTGGTACTCCAGAGTGTTACCTCGAGACCACGATTTGGCTAAAAGGAAACCCATGCATTTTACCTCTGAAGCCTTAGCTTCCCAAGAGGAGCGAAGGCGTGTCTTGGACACCTAACCTCCGACGGGCCTCCCGCCAAAACACTCGGGTCAGGGGCAACACTGAGTAATTTTTAACCGGACACTATTTTGTATGTCATAAGATATGTAGTTATTATTCGCGATCACTATCTTTCAGATTTCAAATGCGTTCCTAAGTGTTGAAACCCTTTACCCGTGAAGATGGGTACTCAGAGTGTTTACTCGAGGACCACGATTTGGCTAAAGGGAAACCCATCCATTTTACCTCTGAAAGCTTAGCTTCCCAAGAGGAGCGAAGCGTGTCTTGGGACACCTAACTTCGACGGGCCTCCCCCCAACACTCGGGTCAGGGCAACACTGGTAATTTTTAACCGCGACATTATTAGATATTCAAAGATATTTGTGCAATAAACGCAACTTATTTGTATATTTTCAATGGTCCTAAGTGGGTTTGAACCCTTACCCTTGAGATGGTACTCCAGAGTGTTACCTCGAGACCACGATTGGCTAAAAGGAAACCCATCATTTTACCTCTGAAAGCTTAGTTTCCCAAGAGGAGCGAAGGCGTGTCTTGGACACCTAACCTCCGACGGGCCTCCCCGCCAACACTCGGGTCAGGGGCAACACTGGGTAATTTTTAACCGGACATTATTAGATATTCAAAGATATTTGTGCAATAAACGCAACAATTATTTGTATATTTCAAATGGTCCTAAGTGGGTTTGAACCCTTACCCTTGAGATGGTACTCCAGAGTGTTACCTCGAGACCACGATTGGCTAAAAGGAAACCCATCATTTTACCTCTGAAAGCT
>JABUQX010089316.1:0-17500 GCA_015478945.1 Trachelipus rathkii | reverse complement strand
CCGTTATATATATATAATATATATATATATATATATATATATATAATATAATATATATATATATATATATATATACTACTATATCATAATATAACTTATACTTATCAAAATGAAAGAAACTTTTTTAACAATTTATTTCAGTTAATTTTGATGAATACTCGAGTAAAGTTACAGGAACGATTTAGCAAATCAGTATTAAAATGTGGATATTTACACATTATCCATTCATATATTTTTGATTTCAGAAGGATCCTTTTGCACAGCCGACTCTCTCCCTATACCATTACTGTTATTAAATTATATATTCTTATTCATTAACTATATTATATTCCATTATTATTGTTATTCAGTAGTAGTAGTAGTAACTAGCAGCGACGGTAGAACTAATATCAGATATATATTATTATTATTATTAATATGATTAGTTGCAACCAGGATTATGCTGAAATAAGGACCTCAAGTATAATTTTCAGGTAAAGTAATATTACTATCTTTTAAATTCTTTTAATTTCTAGAATAAATTCTATAAATAACAATGAAATCTTTTTTTATTACTTATATATATATTAATAATACTATTAGCATGAATCGCTCATTATTATTATTAATTATTACTATTATTTTTATTTCATTATTTATTTATTTATTATTTATTCTATTAATTACTAGTTACTTTATTTACATTCTATTTATTTATTTATTTATTTATTTATTTCCTTAATTATGATTAATATAAATAATTAGGGAATTAATTAATTATGTAATTAATTAGGAGCGTTTTATTTAAACTTCTATCTATTATTACTGATATCTATTATATAATATAACTCTACATTATATGTATTATTATTATTATTATTATTATTATTATTAATTATTATTATTATTATTATTATATCTATTATTATTATATTATTATTATTATTATTATTATGCTATTATTATTTATTTTATCATTATTAATGTTATTATTATTATTTTTATTATTAACATCATTATTATTTTCATGTTTAATATAGATGATGTCGAAATAGTTGTTTTTATTCTTTGTTTTACCATCATAGTATAGTTTCTTAAAAGACGTATCTACATGTAGTATACTATGTTTATAACTAGTATCAAATGTAAGGTGTCTGAGAGTATATAAAGGCCTGAAAAAAACAAAATATCTCACTCTTGCACCTTATACCAGAGGTGTTAACATCTATTTCTCCTAGCTCTTAAATAGGTGTTTTATACTATTTCCATCTTATTATTACGTTAATTGAAAAATGCCAATTTCATTCAGCTGGAGGTATCCCTAATAAGAAGCGTAAGACCCGTATAGCAACTATAAATCATGTATCTATGGAAGAGCTTAATACAACAATGGACAGACACACTTATGATGTAATAATTACAGATGAAAGCTTCTTTAATAATGATCGTAGTATTGAAGAATCATTTGAAAAAGTCGTAAAAGAAGTAATTAACGAGATTAAACAAGATGTCGATTATAATGCATTAAGAATGCGTGTGGGGATAAGTTTCACATTTGGAGAAGAAGGTTCTGATCGGAAATTCTACATTAATATAAACTATCACGATATAGCTATAGACAATGCTGTAGCCGAAATTTTAAGACGTCTACAGCATTCTTTTCAGTCGGGTAGTAAAGCATCATTTGCTAAATTTAAAGTTATTGCTAGTGTGTTTCGTGTGCCACAGGGAAACGGAAAAACTGATAATACAGATAAAAAGACCAATATATTAACACTTCTAAATGTTACTTTTAAACATCCCCATATTCCTAAAGGGCATCTTTCTAAAGGCCCTGTAGGATGTGCTTTCAGAGCAATTATACTCTATAGAAAAACAGTATGTGAAGGCATGGAATCAGGGGACATTCACTCTTATACAATTGAAAACGAAGCAGTAACATTGGCCAATAAATGTGGAATGAAATATGATAAACCTTTTATTGTAACCGATTTCAAAAAAATCGAGGAAACCGAAAATTGTCGGATCATCGTATTCGGGCCTGAAGGTAATGGGGCTAAAATAATATACAATCCTTCAAATGAAAACAGGAACGACCCTTTATTCATTATTGGATATGATGGAAATGATCATTACTATGCTATAGCTGAAGATAAGTTAAAGCTATGTTTCGAGAACACAAAGAAAAAGAAAGCTTATATGAATGGTATATTTTGTACTTGCTGCTACACTTTCAATAGTAATAACATAGCCCATAAACTTGATTGTGAACATTACGGATGCCGCCAATGTTTAGATTGCAAATGTAAAGGATCAGTTGGACATAACGATATCTTTCATGAATGCTTCGACTGCAATCGTAAATTTTACAGTGCAACATGCTTTAAAAATCATCAAGATAATAAAACATGCGAGAAAATAAAATTCTGTAAACTATGTCTTACCTTAATAAATAAAAAGCGCAGAGGAGAATTTAAACACGACTGTACAAAAGCATATTGCAAAACATGTAGTACAATGTACGAGCCTAAAAGAAGACGAATACCACATATGCTATATGAAAAAGGAAAAATAATAAGCAAGAACGATAGAAGAGGCTGAAGAACCTAAGGTCTTATACCTATTAATTACCGATTATTAGAGACTATCAGCCGGATAAAGGCAACAATGGCAAAAAGGCGAAGAAAAAAAGTTACCAACCTTTTTATTAGTATGTCAGATGATATGCGAAGAATGCACGATAAGGAAGGGTGGGAATGTACTGTAAACATTGTGGCCACGTACAAAAAATTCTTAAATGAAGATGAAAAAAAAATCAACCTGTAAAACAAATTCAATGATTTATAATGGAACTTTTTCAAAGAAAGAAGAAAAAAAAATCAAAATAGTTGTTAGGCCGCCCCCATAATGGCAGGCATGGGGGTTGATCATCAATTCATATGATGCATCATTACTGACTCATTCAAGTTCGAAAAGCTCTCAGCAGCAGTCCTATAAAAAGAGGTAATAAAATTAATATCAATGGGTTTCCAATTGTTAATATAGTATTTAGAAATGCACTGCTTTCCACATCATGCGCTTTGAAAGCATGCCTAAATGTATGGGGATTAACGATAAAAACCTATCCAAAGCGATTCTTCCTTATAATTTTTAAACATGAAGAAACTCTACATTATAAAGGAACTTATACCCGACAAGGAAAACTTATTTGAGCTTGGTAAAATGCTCAGTTATTAGAAAAAAACAAGTTTTTCAAGAGTACTAAATAGTTTGAAATAAAAGAATACAGTATTTCTCTTGAAGAAATGCAGAAGAAAGTACTGCATCCAGGATGTTAATAATGTGCTTAGAAGATGTTTTGAAAGTTCACGTTTCTAGTTTATAAAAGATTATTGATTTGAACTGTCTTGTTGGAATTCGCCAACGATGCATCTTTTGCTATACATCTATAAAAATGTATTATTCATGCCTGAAGGAAAAATTACCAATTCTAGGTAGAGAGAATCCAAAACCTTTCAATATGAGCTATACTCGGTGGATTATGTATCAGAGAAATTAATAATACTCAATATAAAGACATGCACGCAGATGGGGAGACGAATTCGTTTAAAAATAAAAAATAAATGGCTCTATCCTGACGGTTTCGGTTATGTAAACGGAATAAAAACAGTGTTTCTGTATCATGGATGTGCATGGCATGGACATAAAGACTGTAATAAAGGAAAAGGAACACTTCATGGTAATTCATCTTTAGACCGCTACACTCTAACCATGAACCAGGAAGATGTTTACAGAGAAAATGGATTTTTAATGTGGTTAGAGTGTGGGAGTGTGAATGGGCGTCACAGAAAGAAGAAACAATCCAAGATCCTGACCATATCGATAAAGACGTGACTGTTAAAGAATATGTACAACGTATAAGTAACGACGCTGTTAACAATAGACTTGTAATAGACAAAATCCTTGTTTGGAGGTCGTACCGAGCCCTTCGTGCATTATTATCCTCCAACAGAGGGTAAAAAGATAATGTATTTGGATTACACTTCTCTCTATCTTATGTACAGAAACGGATGAAGTATCCTTGTGGACCACCTGAAAACAAATAGGGCAAAGTACCACAGATATTAGAGTCTTTAAGGAATGGAATTCGCATGACAATATTTTGGTGTGTGCGGTATATCAAGATCCTTCCACCTCAAAGACTATACATTCCTGTCTCCCTGACCGGGTCTAAAAAGAAAAACTAATGTTCCATTATGTGCTTAAATGTCTGTAGAGAAAGGTTCGTGAGAAATGGCATTCACAATGAGAAGAACGTGACAATAGCATGGTGGTATACACCAACTCCTGGAACATTAAAGCTGGCATTGGACATGGGATATAAAATACTTAAGATATTTGAAGTATGGGTATTTAAAGAACAAGAGTTCTTGTTTGAAGGGTATGTCAATCATTTTTCATAAAAATAAAGACAGAGGCTTCAGGGCTTCCCAATAATATTCATGAAGACGATCCTGATTTTGAAGAAAAACTTAAAGAATTCATACGCCTTTTCAAAGGAAAGAAGAGGGGTGTTAGAAGCTCGACATAAACACATCAAGAAGAACCCTGTGGGGTAGTGCGGATTCATAGCGAAGCTATGATTTAAATGTCTCTGGGGAAAATTTGCTCAAAATACACCATCACGGGAAGATAGAGTATGTAATAGCGATAAAGAAGTATGGGAATTGATCAACCAAAGCGATATTGAAGTCCCATCCGTTGTACCTATAGGCAATAAATATGTTGTTACAGTTGTAAAAAATGCATTAGCTGAGCGAACGTCAACAACTACAAACATTCCTATTGCATCGTTTACGACAGCTTATGCCCGTATAAAATTATACGAATTACTTAATAAAGTTAAAGAAAGAGCATTATATTGTGACACAGATTCTTGTATTTTTGTAGCAGGCGATAACGACGAAGTGCCCAGTACAGGTAACTTTTTAGGTGAATTAACAGATGAAATAGCAGAATATGGGCCTGGAGCTTATGGTGATTCCTTTGTATGCACAGGACCTAAATCCTATGCTGTCAGAATAAGAACTAAGGAAGGTAATATAAAATATATTGTAAAAGTCAAAGGCCTTACAATCAATAAAGACACTAAAGATACTATTAATTTTGGGAAATTGTTGAAGCTGGTAACTGAACAAGGTTCAGAAAATAGTTCAGGTCATGATGAATCGCTGTATGAAGACATCAGATACAATGACGTCACAGTAAAAGCAATGAACGAAATACAATTAGATGATAATGAATATGAAGATGGATCATCTGAAATAGAACTCCCTCATAAAATTGCAGCTAAAACAAATGAATCACAGAACCCTTTAGCGATTTCATAGGCAATAGTAATAGTAACGTACGTGTTATATGTATGAACTCTTCATAACTACGGCCTTACTCATAGAACAAACTTGTATCAAAGCAGGGTAAATCACAGACAGAGAAGTGGTTTTCACAATATCTAGTATATGTTCTGCTCGAGAATGTTACTCATGCGTATACGATCTGATATAAGACGTATCATTTGTCGAACTGCATTCGTATACAGTATCCTATGGATTGAAAATAACTTTAAATTTTATTCAGCATAATATTCGTGAAAGTTTAGAGTAACTATGAGTAAAGATAAATATAATAAACTAAAAACTATATATATATTAAAAATATTATTAGATAAGTTTCACCTATAATATATGTGTTAAGAGAACATAAGAAGTACATTGATAGCAACATTCATTAATGAATATATAATATCATATAGTTTCTCCTACTGATAAATATTAATTAATTATATATAAATATATCATAATATAATTTTGAGAATAATAATAATATATAATTAATATAAAATCAATTAATTTAATAATATATAATAAATATATAAACTAACTAAATACTAAAATTTAGTATAATTTAATTAATTTATAATAAATATTAATAATTAAATATAATAATAATTATAATAATATAATAATTATAATTGCAGATGTAAATATAAGTATATATTCTAATATTGTAATAAAAAAATTCAATAATATATAGTGATAGAAGATAGTAGAAGTAGAAGTAGAAGAAGAATTAGAAGAAGTAGAAGAAAAAGAAAAAGAAGAAAGATAAGTATATATAATAAAGTATATATATATATAAAAAATTTAAAGAAAGTAAATATATATAGAGAAAAGAAGAAGTAAGAGAAGTATGTATAGATAAAGAAGAAGAGTGAAATGAATATAAGATTAAAGTAAAGTGAAAGAAGTATATAAGATAAGTATAAAGTATAAAGAAAGAAGAAGTGAATAAAGAATAATAAGATATAGTAAGAAGAAGAAGAAGAAAGTGAAGAAGATAAGAAGAGAAGAAGAAAGAATGAGAACGATTGGAAGGTAAGTAAAGATGAAGTAAAGTAAGTGATAGAATATATAGTAATAGATAAAGAAAGTATATGTAAGAGAATAATGAATATAGTATGAGACCTAGTTTCTAGTATGTGAAAGAGTAAGAAATTTAAGGATAAGAAAGAAGAAGATATAGTAACGAAGAAGATAGAAGAAGAGAAGAAGAAAGTATAAAGTAGAAGTATAAAGAAGTAAAGAAGAAGTAAAGAAGAAGAAGAAGAAGATATACAGTAAGATAAGAGAGAAAGTAGGAATAGTGATAGATAATAAATATATTAGACTTATAAGGAGACGCTCTAAATTTCTCAGAAATAATAGTTTTAATTCTTCTCTCGAATTAAAAATTTTAAAAAATTTATATTTTTAAAGAATATATACTAATCCAAGTTAATTTTCAGTAATAATGTATAAATTTTTTATATAATATATATAATTATTATATTATATATATTATATATATATATATTAAACAATTTCACCTATATATATATATATATATATTATATATATATATATAGCGCCAGCGTTTAGTATATCCGTCATATATATCTCAAAAAAAATCCTATTGATGCTACAGTAAAACGGAATACATTGGTGGAATTCTGGTCCAATTTAAGTACGGAAAATGTAAAAAAAAAATTAAAAAAAAAAAAAAAAAAAAAAAATTATATCTCAAAAACTACAATAGCTTAAGCGAAATGGAATACATTTTTTGGAATCCTGGGAAAATTTTACATAGGAAAATGCTTTATACGGCAAAGTAAGGGCTCGAGCCGACGGGGAACATTAGGGGGGACGTTTTCCATACCCCGTAGGGGAGGGCGGTTAAATTGTCTCCTGTCGACTACACGCCGTCTCTTTCAGAAGAAGAGAGCAGGGCGCATACTTTCAATACTACCAATTATAGACATTATACAAAGCGCCATAGAGTTCTCTTCACTGTTTTAAAGGACCTTTCCTTCCCCGCATAGTATACAGGGGGGAAATATTTAGCCTACCTACCGTAGTTTACCCCTACGGAAGTCATGATACCGAGAAGACCCACGTGAACTATTATCCTTACCATCGGTGTGATGCTTAGTAGCGTATATATATATAATATATACTCCTTTTATTATGATGATATATTATATACTAGTGATAGTAATTTACTATTTAGTTAAAAAAATATATAAATAAGCAAAAAATCAAAAATTTTTTCCAAGTTCTTATTTATTTTTAAATAAATAAAATTTGAAGTTACATTTATTTATTTATACGGTTGCAACTAATAATTAATATATAAATAAAGTAACATTCTTAATTAGGCCTTCATTAATATATCATATATACTCGTATATAAATTTAATATTATACACATATTAATTTTTTAATTTTTTTTTGTTTTTCATTATAACAAATTTTATTTACTTTAAATATTAGTGTAATTATTATTATTACTCACTAATAGGATTTACCTAAAATAATAATGAGATATATATATTTTCATTTTTCGCTGTGTAGTATTATTTTATAATATTTATTTACAGTATAAGATTATATAATATTTTTTTTTTTTTTTTTTTTTTTTTTTTTTTTAACAAGATTTTTCTATACTGTACTTAATTTAGGTAGCTAACACTAAGTACATATTCCTAACCAATAATGTATTCCGTTTTACTGCTATTAGCTATTATTATTAAAAGTATCGATGAATTAATATTAATGATACGGTAATATAATACTAAATACTGAGTACTTGAACCATAATAATAATATTATATATATTAAATATATTATATATATAATATATTATATATGATATTAATATATATGAAAATGAGTGTGAGTGACGAGAGAAAGATGAAATAGAGTAGAGAGAGAAGGAGATAGATATAGAGTGAATATAATAGAGATAGAGAGATAAGATATAAGAGAGAAGAGGAGATAGAGAGAGATGAGAGAAGAGATATAATACCTTTCAAACGCGTTTGAATACAGGATAAATAGGATGTATTTTGACAATAATGAAAAAGCAAATATTTTTAAATCTTTGAAAATTTAATTTGAAACATTTTATGAAGAAAAGTCAAATTATATATGTATTTTCCATCCTCATTGAAAAGATGTCAAAAATATGATCAGTATACGAGAGATGCTAAAAACTCCTATTCATCAATTCGGATTATATATATATATAGAGCATTATGATAAATTATGTTTTTTATTATCACTAAAAATACTACATAATCCGGTAAACATGAATGTCTCCTACCACCTTTTTTCTGTTTAACCCGTTCTCAGATAATTTGAAATATAATATGGCAATAGATTAAGATAAGGCTATATATAATCACTCAGAACTTTTTCAAACCTCTGAGGGGGAATATCTATTTGAACACATTGAGATACACTCTTTCCTTTATGTGATCAAGCCTGCTAGTCTAACCCTAAAACTGATACAACTTGATTTAATATAGAAAATTTTCTCAAGGGTTAGTAAAATTATACAATTCTAATAGGTCTATCATGATATAGTTTGCGGCCGACTCAGATATTAAATAGTGTCGTATTTATCAGTTAACAATTAATAACAAATTAATATTCCTATCTTGTGTTTACCATAGTATGCTACGTACAATAATTTCTTCATAAGGAAAATAATAATGTGTCGACAAAATTTTCTGGCTTATCTCGGTTACCAAAATTCGTCCGACACACTAACCATTAACATTCTCACAAAGATTATCAGACCATAAAAGTCTAATACAATCGATATGATTGTTTAACGGAGATAAATAGTAAATGGAATATGCGCGGTGTCTTTATGTAAATATCGGATCATACCTCAAAATACGAGAATAAAGTTCCTTAACTCGGATGAATAGTTATATCTATTTGTTAAATATATTTGATATTAGCTATTATAATTTAATACGTATAAACATATACCTAGAGATATTATAAATAGATATTATATTACTAGTTTAAGCGGATTTATTATCAATCAGAGTACAGTATGATATGAATTATTTATATATTCTATATATTATTAATTAGTAATATTAATATCAGAAAATTAATTTAATTAAGAAAATTAATTAATTAATAATTTAAATAATTAATTTAATATTATCATTAATTATCAATTTAAAAAAATAATTTTTAATAATTAAAAGTAATCCTAAAATATATTACATCTAACTAATACACAAAAATATTTTACTTGTATTTCAATTATAGAATATCTAGAATACGAGGGTGTGATACGATCGCGACGGGGATATCATTTAAAGTAACGCTGAGAAAGCTTTCTCAAAGACATACCCTGTAAGGGATAGGAGAGGCGTAAAGCAGGAAACGTCTCACAGCACAAGCCCCAAAGTACTAAGACGGGAAGCGGATTTCCGAGAGAGCATCCTTCTCTCGGTATCACACTGGGTTGCATATATAGTCCTAGCCGTAGTTTTCCTGGAAGGACCGGATAGACGACCCCCGACTCCTGCCAGCGGTGCGGTATATCCTCTTTAGGCGTATTTCTTTAGTTTTTATAAAAAGGAAATGAGGAGCATATTTAATTGCGTCCATTATTGAATGTTTTAATAGTGTGTCATATATCCTCTAATAAATTACTTCTAATCTTAATTTTATACGATAAATATTTTTATTATACAGACCCTAAAGTCACTATATAAGCAGTTTTATAAAAGCAAATAAGAATGTTTATTTATCTCAACATTTGAAACTAATAAAGTGGTAAAAATAGTAATATGTATATATTAGTATGGTATATAGGGTTATAATATAAAGTAGTTTACAAAGTAAGTTGTAATATATATAATAAGATATAACCTATGATATGATAAATAAAGATACAATTTACGCTATTAAAGCGTATTTAATAATAGTAAGAATATATTATTTTATTACTATACTAATATATTAATATATGTAATTCATAATTATAAACTCTTTCTAGTTTGTTAATGTAAATGTATACCTTTATATAATAATAGTATTGTACTTAATAATTGTAAAATCACTCATAGTAATAGTATTTGATTAATATATATTGATTCTCAGTAAGGCATATAATTATATATATTAGTGTAGTTAATAATAATAATAATATTAATCATATACAAAATATATATTATATGATTATAATATCGTCTGATACCTTTATGATCAAACTTACTCATTATTAAAATAGAAATCCTTGTGTAACAGTCTATATTATATAGATGATAACATTCGTATATCTATATATAGATATATTAATTTAGAATTAAATTTTTTGATCAAATACAATAAAAAAAATAAATTGTCCTTTAAATAAAAAGATGAGCTAGAAGATAATTCAGGAATAATAAATTACACTCGGAATATTTACAGTGAAACGGCTTGGATACCAACAATATCCTATAGCGGTCTAGTCTGAAAGACATCGAAAAGCTGGTATACGAGGAAACATGTCTACTCAGATTTCTGTCAAATGTCTAAATCGTTCGACAACACTCAACTGAATGGGGGAAATAATAGGGCGGCTATTTGGAATTTTCTTATGCAGTGAATGGCTGCGCCTATTTTTTCCTGTCGACCTAGTTTCCTGTCGACCATTTGAGTAGTATGTCGGTGTTGCGCTTTCGAAATTTCCTCTGCACGTTTTCTGTCGACTACGGTAATTTTTGCGATGGGAAATTCTTGTATCGTACTTTCGGTCTTTTACCCAGGAGTGTTTTGCGAATTGTGCGTGGAACTTTTTTTGTAGATTTTGCGGGGGGAAAAAAATCCATGTTACACCGTTAAAAAAAATTAATGTGGTATCATAAAGCATGAACTCTGGACTTATCGTGCGAACATTAATAAATTATACAGACAAAATCTTTGATCTAGATACTATAACTCATTCCTGGCCTCTGGAAGAGAGAAGAAAATGTTGCTATTTCTTCCTTATCCAAAAAGGATAGTCATTCTTCACTACCACTAAGCCCGATAGTGTTGCTTACCCTAACTGGAGAACTAATCTGCACTTTTCGATGAAAGTCCAGAGTGATCTCCGATTTTAAATAGCCTGCGACTCAGGGGTGAAGTGATTTTGCTGGAGTGTAAAAAAACATGACGGTTTTAATTTAATGAAATTCCAAAAGAAAATTATACAGCTCTCACAAAAGCGAAGATGTACACAATCATCTGAAAACACAAAATTCTTCAAGTAAATATCCAAATTGATATCAAAGAGGAATAAAATGCGACGAATGTATAATATACATCCTCTCAGGGTATTTACAAATCTACATAACGCTAAGCATGTCGAATGGTGAGTGTATAAAAGATATTTTATTCTGTGGCATTCGATATTCGCACTCAATTCTTAGAAACAGTTACCGTGTTCGCCTCGCATGTTGCCGCTAATTTCGTACCTGTTCTGTGCATTTGATTATACGAGGTTGTTATTCTGCTCAAGCCAATACATTCTCTCGATGTAACTCTAAATGTTCCAAACTACAGCCTGTCTAGGTTTTATCGTGAAGTTCATCGTATGTGGACGAGTTCCTTTCAATCTCGGAACTTAACCACACCGATATACCATATTTTTTACTTTGTATAATTGCAACTCTCTAATTAATTATTTAATTTAGTAATTAAAAAGATAAAATTAATTAATATATAAATGATATGAAGTAATATTAAATATCTATATAATTAAATGAACAGTCGTAAAAAATAGATAATAGTAATAATAATAAGAATAAAATCGATTTAGTTAATCAAGTGAATAATAACTTATATATATAATATAAATGAGTGTTAATGAAAATAATAGAATTATTATTATAAATATATATATAATAATATAGATAATATTAATCGAATATTATAATATTATAATAAAGAAAAATAAATTGAATTGCTATTATTATATAGCACTCAAATGATAATTCATATTTATATAAATAAAAATAATAATAATAATAAAATAAAGAAATAAAAAAAAAATAAATAAAATAAAAAGGTAAGAACAGAAAAGACTACTAATCATAAAAAAATAATATTAAGACATAATTATATATAAGTATTTAATTAATATCGCGAATAAATTTAATAATCGATAATATTAAATAAGTAATCGATTAAAATTAATAATAATAATAGTAATTAATTTAATAATACAATCATAATAAATAACTTAAATATAAGATATACAGTGAACTAATAAATAATCAATGATAATACTAATAAGTGTAATAAATAATATATAATAATAATAATATAATAATAAACTACTATAATGATATTAAATAATAAGTAACTGAATTAATAAAATAATAAAAAGCTCAAAATATATATGAATGAATCCATAAATAAAATTGATATTAAATTAGATTACACTACATGTTAACTAGATTAACTTTTAGACTAAATAACTTGCTACGTATAGAGAGACTGCTCAATAATTAATCTTTGTTGATTTTATTAAAATATTGGCCCTATATGAATTAAGGTAGTGAAAAACAATTACTCATTGCTCATAAGTTAGCTCTCAATTTTATAACATAAAAAAAAAAATACATATAAAATAAAAAATACAAAGAGAACTCCTAAAAGAGCCACTTAGCTCAAAAAGTAAGTAAAACATGTTTACAGTTTTAAACTCCATAAAATGCTATAATAGAAATGAACAAATAATAATAGAAAAAAATGATGATGTTATACTTATATGATATATATTAGATTAGAGTATATGTATATAATGAGTTAAATAAGCGGGAATACAAAAGAGTTGTATAAGGGTGAATACATATGGAAATATAAAGACAATAATTTTATAATATGCATACATTATATTAAGCGTGAATAGAGAATATTAGTAATTTATCTATTAATAGTAATAATGATTGTATTCATATACTCTATATATATAGATCATATTATAGTATTATATACTATATCTTATAATATAGTTTTTAGCTCATATTGATTAAACATGCTAGAGTTTTAGATTAATCTCGAGAGTAGCTCACCTCGC
Organism: Trachelipus rathkii; assembly: GCA_015478945.1. Taxonomy (NCBI): domain Eukaryota; kingdom Metazoa; phylum Arthropoda; class Malacostraca; order Isopoda; family Trachelipodidae; genus Trachelipus; species Trachelipus rathkii. Next base: position 4,066 of record JABUQX010089316.1, on the reverse strand, counting down.
AAATGACGTGTATTGGGACCAGTGACCCTCTCTAGCGTAATATGAATGGAATAAAACTGCCCACGGCATAAATTAGTTAATAATACGAGCTGTGTGACCTTGAATTGTCACACCGCGACGTGCATTGCAAGCAACTAAAACTCCACTTAGAAGCATAAATCCATTATAGATGGGACGTTCCAGAAATTAAACATCTTCACTGAACTCTATATATAACGAAATTTATTCGAAGAGCGTGAAAAATTTACACAAGTATTTAGGCGTTTTCCAATAAAAACTAGTATCTAGCACTAGTATCTCAAGGTGACGAAGAATATAACAAAATTAGAACGGAAATTAGTACAGTAATCGAATTGTAAACAAATTATTTTATCTTGAGGATATGCCGCGTTTCTTCGTCCGGACCGTTGACAGATCCGATGAGAGCTTGTTTTGGCCAGGAAGCGCGCTTCTATTGCATTTGAGTCTACAAGACAACCGCGTCTTCTCCTCGTTCAACGATGGCTTAGTTGCATGTCAGGTGTGGTGTTAGAAGTGCCTCGAGACGTCGGATTGCACCTGGGCAGGTATCGGTTTGCTCTCCAGCGTAGGTGAGCGCAAGTGGCCAATCGTCGATTGGACAGGATCGTAATACAGACGAATACACGTATGTCCATCTGGTCCCCTTAGGGTTGCCTCTTCTCTCGAAGTAGAGCTTGCTTATAGCATAGGGTGTGTGGCACTTGTGATATTAAATATACCCGGCTCCAGATTACAGCTATTCTGACGACTACTTCGGAGTTAATAACATAAATCGAATCTTACTTAAGTGCGTCAAAGACACCAAGTAGTAAAGGTATTATCTGTGAGAAATAGATTACATATAAGACGAAAGAAAAAAAACGAAAGAACTGTAAGCACTCAGACTCGATAACCGCAATGATATCACAAATACTCCTTGCCCATTGATTCGAGCATCTGCTCGTTCGTGACGTGCAACGATATTCATTTCCGCATACAACATCGAGGCATTCGAGTAGAGCGCGCGATGTGCGCGCAAGACACCACTCTCTCTGACGACGTGGCCCGAGTAGCCGGCGAATATTGCGCGAATCCCCCCTATAGGTCTAGCCTTAACGTATATATATAATATTAAATTAATATACTATATATATATATATATTAATATATAATAATATATTATATATAATATATATATTATATATATTATATATTTATTATATATTATAATATTTATAGTTATATATTTTAAATGGTAAGAGAAATAGAATAATGATATATACTTTAATGGTTATATATTTTATTTGTATATTAATAATATTTATTAAGAAAATATAAAATTAATATATTATTTAAAAAATACAATATATATAATCTATACTCGATATTCTATAATGTATTATATAATATATAATATATTATATTAATATATTAGTATATATTATATATATATTAATATATATATTATAAATATATATATATATATATATATTATATTAATATATTTTATTATATGTATATAATATATTATAATCCATCCAATGTTCGTTAGTACCTATAAATTCGTACAATTGTTACCGAGTCTGACCTGTGATACGTCGGACTACTTGATATATATATATACTTTAGTTGATTTAATACTGTAACGAACTATTAGTAATTATTAATCCATAGCAATATTGCTTAAACCCAGTAAAATATATATATATATAATACGATAACATTAATATTTGAATACTGTTTCTTAGTTTCTTACCTGGTGAGACTTAGTATACTTGTCATTATTTTCTTAAATATAATCATTAGTAAAATTTTACACTTCGCATTGTACGCTTTGATTTTCGTATGTCTTTGGCGATTATAGTGATGATATTTTCATTTCGGGTGATTAATTCTCGAGTGGAGAGGTCTGGTAATAATAAAGATTCATGTGAAAAATAATATTTACTTAAGTAAAGTAATAACTAACAAATAACAAAAAAAATTGAAAATCTATAAAATCTAAATATTATAATTTTGTTATAAATTTAATTTTTTAAATCTAGTGTTAAAATAATTCATTCTATTGTAGAATAAAAAACTCTGAAGATGTCTGAATATGGTTATACGTGAACTATATAACGAAACGTATGATCTAAGGATATCTAATTAAATAATATAATAATAATTCCCTATGTCTTTTCATTTTGCATTAATTTTGTTGTCTTAGTTAATATTTAAATATTTAAGGGAATAATACTAATGATGTATATAATATATCAGATAAGTATAAACATATTATAGTGAATAGTTATGTGATAAAGCAAAATAAAGTTTAAAAAATAATTATATATTAAATTAAAACATATAAACAAAAAAAATGTTAGAATTTATCTTTTAATTATTAATTATTATATAATTAATATTTAAATATATTTTATTATCAAGTATGATATTATTAAAATTTTTTATTATTTATTAATTAATTATTTTATATTATTATAGTATTATTTATTATTATTCATTATTATGATTATTAAATATCTGTAATTTACTATAATGACGTATGGTGATTATTTTTAATATATTTTTTAATTTTATATTTACTTGATTAGTATATATTTTTTTAATTAATAGTTAAATTTTTATTATAATTATATTATTTATATATATATTCATTTAGTATTATTATTATTATTATTATTATTATTATATATATTCTTTAGTTATAATTATATATATTAATGTACATTATATTTTTATATGTTATATTAATTATAATTATATTAATTATATTCTTATATTTAGAATGATTTCATATAGAAACAAAAGAGATTTTTATTATTATTATTTTTTCATAAATTTTTTATATATATATATAAAACTATTTATATATAATATATATTATTAATTATAATTAATATATATAATAATATAATATATATAATATATTAATATATAATATATATGATTATATATATATATTATATAATATTATATATATATATTTATATATATATATATATATAAATATATTATATATATATATTATATAATATATATATATTATATCAATATTATATATATATATATTATTTATATAATATTATATATATATATAGATTATATATATTATATATATATAATATATTATAATATTAATATATAATATATTATAATAATATTAATATATATTATTATATATATTATATAATTTATAATATAATATATATATATATATATTATATATATATTATATAATATTATATATTATATATATATATATATATTAATATATATTTATATATTGATATATATTATAATAATTATATATATATAATAATTAATATATATTATATAATAGTTATTAATATTATATATATATATAATATATATATTAAAGATATATTATATATATAATATTATATATATATAATATTAATAATATTTATATAAATATATTATTAATATATATTAATTTATATATTATTATATATTAATATATATAAATAATATATATATTTATATATTAATAACTATATTCATATATATATATATTAATTACTTAGATATATATATAATATATATATATATACTAACTATATATATACCTATATATATATAATATAATATATAAATATAAAATATATATATATATATATATAGATATAATATTAATATATATATATATACATATATATATAATATATTATTATAATATAATATATAATATATATATATTTAGATAACATATATTTATAATAATATAAATTATATACATATACTATTATATAATATATATTATAATATATAATATATATATCATATTATACCATATATCAATAACTCTCATAAGTATATTAGTGGTGTGCCGCACTCTGGCGTGAGCCAGATAGCGAGCGGGGCAAACAGACCCGGCGGCACATCGTCCCCTCGAACCATTTTTAGACACAAACATTTGTGACAAGCGTAGTATATTATTTTTCCTCAGGTTCTATAACATAAGTCCAGAGGGTTAATTAAGTGTACCACTTATATTTAATAACTATTATATATAATTAATAATACTACTATTAATATATATATA
>JABUQX010089315.1:17500-20000 GCA_015478945.1 Trachelipus rathkii | reverse complement strand
AATATATATATATATATATATATAATATTATATATATATAATTATAATACTTAATATTATATATATAAAGAATTATATATATATAGGCGAGATTGGTGCGTTCTATGGATTTGGAATTGTATAACAAAACGTTATAGGAGTTATATTTCGAGGGATTGGGAGAGGTCAATATTGAGTACCTTATATATTAAGGTAAGGGGAAAAGGTAACTGATAAGTTATAGAGTTATTAGTATAGTGAGTGATTGTTACGGATAGATAATCATAATATGTTGAATATTTTTAGGCGAAAGAGTGCGTTCGAATGATGAAGATCTACATGTTGGGGAAGAATAAGGTGCGTTTTAGTAAGTGTTATGACGATGTGGGATCAAATCTGTAACATTGAACAATTATGATTGGGATAATGAGGGAGAGAAGAATTAAAATTGTATTAGGCATTTATGGATTTGCACTGCGTATGGAATAGAATTATAGGTAACTATGGCAGTGTTATAATATGGTATTGTGTAAGCTCTGAATAGAATCAAAAGTATGCATGACGATAGTGAAGCGTGTGTAAGAATATGATAGAAGTCGAAAAGTGATGTATTTTAATTTATTAGCGAGTTGATGGACAGGGATGTGAATTATGTCTCCTAGGCATCCAATCTGTATATGGATGAGGTAATGAAAGAATTAGAGGTAGGGGGTGACAAGGATAGAGTTAGAATGATGGAGAATGGATTAGAGTGGAGGATTCCCTTAACCTCATTATTTGAGGATGACTTTGGTTTTGTGTGTGGGGTAATCTGAAGAGAGTTTGAAGACTGGTAGAAAGATTTGGATAGGGTGTGGTAAAAGAAATGGGTTGAAATTAAACGTAGATAAGAGAAGTTATTGGTTGTGAGTGAGGACAGGACCTCAGTGTTGAAGTTATGTTAATGGGCAGCTGGAAAAGTGCTCTGAATTTAAATATTTTGATATACATGAGATGTAAAGGAGCAGATGATGCAGTAACGTTAGTAAGTAGGAAAATTGGTATGGCACTACAGGTGGCGTGCAGTTAAATCGTGGATTAGATGTAAAGGGACTAAGTGTTGAGCGCTAGGGTCTTAAACAATGAGGGTATGTTGTACCCGTGTTTAATCGTATGGTCTGAGAATAAAAGGTAATAGATCAAATTACAATGTTTCAGATGACAATCGTAGTGGCTGTTTAGTGTGAAAAGAAATGATAAAATGAGGAATGAACTATTAGAGAGTTGTTTGGTGTGGAGATTGGGTAAATGAGAGAATTAAATAGAAGTACGTTGAGATGGTTTATTGGTCATGTGGAAAGGAATGGATGACAAAGGGTCGGTTAAACGGATGTATAGTGGTTAGTGTATTGGGAATCGACCGGATGGGAGACAGAAAAAAAAGTGGAATGAGTCAGAAAAGAATGCCTGGAAGAGAGAAAATGTGATTTGGCAAGGCGAGAAGAAAAGTGCATAACAGGAGTGATGGATGGGTTTTGTGAGGAGGGTATGGTTGTAGCCCACCGGCAAGGATTATGAACCCCACATTTGACGAGAGGCATAGTTGAGGTCAATCGCGGTCCCCTGAAGCTCTAAGGTGGATTATTATGACTTGCGATGGTTTCAACTTTTTAAATTTTTTTAGTATATAAGGTGCTGTAAGCTGGATTTTCTTTAACTTGCGTTTCATATTCTTCTTACTGATTTTCTTATGTTTCTGTTATATGTTACGCACGCTTGACCTACCAGTCTTGGGAGAATAAGATTGGGTTGTGTGATGATGATGGATGACATAATATATATATATATATATAATATATATATATATATATATATATTAATATATATATAATATATATATATATATTATATATATTATATATATATTATATATATAGAATATATATATATATTGCAAGTTTTGTATTTTGGTACCATGTACTTGTACTTGATACCATGTACTTATACTTGTACCTTGAAAAACTTCTAGAGTACTGTACTTGTACTTTACTTTGAAAAAATTCTAGAGTACTTGTACTGGTACTTGTACTTGAACAATTTACTATGAACCCAAACCTGATATTATATATATTATATATAATATATATATATATATATTAGATATTATATATATATATTATATATATATATTAGTATATTATATATATATAATATACTATATTAATATATATATAACATATATATAACTAATATATATATATTATATATAAAACAGTTTACTTTTTTCAAATATGGTACTATTTGTATCTTTTTTTTATTTTTTATTCATAGTTAGTCTATATAATAAATAGGCTATATACCATAAATAAAACTTAAATTTTTATATATAATTTTAATTTTAATTTTTTATTTGAAGCTCAAAATTAATTATTGTATATTTTTTATATTTATTCGTTATTTTATAGAATATTATCAATGTAGATAAATTATGAGTAAATTAATTTGTTGTATATTGAGATAATGTATATATATAATTTTTTCA
>JABUQX010089315.1:0-12500 GCA_015478945.1 Trachelipus rathkii | reverse complement strand
AAGGGCATTATTATCATTCAAAATCAATATATTAGAGATATAATTATATTAATATATAAAGACTAAAAAATTATGGATAAACTATGTAAATATATTAATAAACATTATATAATCATTAATATTATTATTGTAATAAAATTTGTATATTAATCATATATAGTAATAATAGTAATATATTAATAATATATATAATATATATATATATATATATAGATATATAGTAAGAGTATATATATATATAATATTATAAATAATATATATATATATATAGTATATAATTTAGCAAAAATAATAAGGAAATACAATTTCTGTTTCCATTATAAAAACATTAAAGATTTTTGTTATCAATATTATTTGCGAAAGTTAAGACAATTGTCTCTTCAGAGTTGCAAGTTGATACTTACACAGTTCAATTCCAACCAGAATACTATATATTACTCTATTTAGCTCTCTGTATCAAGTTTTAGCTAAATGAGAATATAATGATCATCTTTTATAATGATAGATTCTGAAATCAGGTATTTTTCTATTTTCTTCACAGAGTAAGATAAAATTATGATTGTGATTTCAAATGATCTATAAGATTACTATTATAAGTGAGGTACTACATTTTGCAGGAGGGTTTTCTATAATAAGTGACATATACTTCAATTGTAGTATTTTCGAGAGTATGACGTTTATTTCATAGTTTATGATGGATGAATTTAGCATAATTAATCAAACTCCTATGGTGAATAAAGAGAGCGCTTTTGTCTCTCAGAGATAATCTCTCGATAAAAGACAGAAAGAGTGTATGAGCTTTCTTATTTAGTACTGAAAATGCTCATGTTCCAACTTCTCAAATTTTCGGTTGCTGCAAATAGGCATGGTTGGATATACTCTTCAAATAGTATAGTCCTTTAAAACTTGTACATATGGAGTTTATCGTAAATATAGTGAATTTGCGTCTCTCTATCATGATATGCTTCTTATAATTCTACTTTATAATGCTTGATATATTTTGCTGGCATGTCTCACTTAGTACTCTCTGTTAAGAATAAGAGAGTGTGGAAGGGGAATATAGTAGGAAGAGTGTTTCCGAGGATATCTGCGTTAATATCAGGAACTCCTATGCATTGAGTTTGCTCCTTCTTGATCACTTTGATGACAGTTCTATAATAATAAAGAGTCATCATTCAAAATTGAATTATTCTCATATCACAAAGCAGGTATCTATTAGTAGAAGATTTCTTAACCTATTTCGTGCGATTCTTATGAGTTGATGAAAGTGTTCATATGTATCTAACTTTGAGGCTATTTGTAAAATTTTGACTTTTACACTATTAACATAAGTTTCAAAAGATTATATCATAGTAATATAATTAAACAGTCTCAATCGTGCTGTAGTTGAATTTGGAGTGCAACTTGTGGAGATATTGTCTCTACTTTGCAAGCTGCACGAAGATTGTCACACTTCATGACTATATGCATAGAGTTTTCCTCTAAACTGCTCTCATTCTAAGAGGCCATACACTATTTTTATGAATAAATTGTCTAAAGATATGACATAGGACAATATAAATGAAGCACTATATTATACTAATGCTCCCTGACCTCTGCGACTTGAGTGTCGTGACAGAAAATATATGTACTCGGATCAATTAGTTCTTTTTTCTATGTCTGTTTTATTGGATATATCCTCTCTAAGTCCAAAAATTTATGGCATTATTGTTTCTGAACTCCTATGCTCGATTAGAAATTGAAAAGATATGTTTCGTATATTATAATATTTAATGATACACACCTATTATGAATATGGAAAAGCTCAAAGATGTCTCATGTAAATTATTCTCAAGTGAAATGAAATGAAACATAATATATGGTGAATGAAAAATATAATGTGTGGTAATTTTTCTCAGTATTTCTTACACGTTATTTTAGTCGTTGTGTTTCTTTGTGTTAATAGTAATAAGAGATAAATTTAAATGAAATGCACAAATTTATTTTAGAGATATTACTAAATATAATATTCTCATCTGAGATAGACACTAAAAGAGAATTATTGACCACGTAATGTGTCGTAGTATATTTTCTTAGAGGACTATTGCCTTAGTGATATATTATATAAATATTATCGTCAGTCCTTTTTGGTCACTTGTAGTAGTAAAAATAAAACATCTCTGTTTGCACATATAAGTCATATCGATCGAGCAAGATTAATTTCTCTCAATTAGACTATTTCTAAAAATTGTCCTAGATTACTGTTAAATATGTCATCTGAGCTGAATGGACGTTATATAAATATTCGCAACTGTATATGTTTCTCATGCAGTGAGCTTTTCCTTGTCTGTTAGTTTAAATTTTCACAATTGCTTGTGTTCTATCACATATGTGTGCCCTCCATCAATATCTTTTCGGTTATTATATTTACGAACAATACGATTATCTTAAGAGAATTAATAACCACATTTTATACATTTATCCCATAAAATTATTTTCTATAGCACTACTTCTGATAAAGGCAATTTCTCAAGAGATCTTTGATTTCAAGAATAATATCTTTACTCTCAAAGATATTAAAAACACTTAAATATGTTTTCCACACATAATGCATTAGGATGTATAGAATAACTCTTTTTCATAGCACTAACCAATAATAAGAATTACTATCATAAAATAGACACAGAAGATCTCACTAGCAGTAATCATATATCACTAATTATCACATAGTCTCACGCGAAAAAATATCTAAAAGATGTCACATGTCTCTAGAGAGTACAGCATACTGTTTCACCTATATATATTATATTTTGAGTATATGACATTGGTAGATAGGCAAAAACCATTTGTGGTCAGGTCGGTGCCGTAGACAAATTAATCATAGAGAGATGAAAAAATGTGTTCTATTGATATATTCTTGTTCTGTTAGATGATGTTTGATCAGTGTATATGAAATTTTCAAAAACAGAATCTGTCTCTATGAGACAGATGACTTGTCCAAGAAGTTTAAACATAACAATCTATTTGAAGAAAATAATTGGTTGTGTGGTGGCGATGAAGATACTATACTTATCTATGTCGAAGCTGACTATATAAATAGATATTGAAGAAATCGGGATGAAAAATTCTCAATATATATTAAGATATGCTACGTAATGTAATCGAAATATGACACCGATAGCTCCAACCACTTCAACTGTCTCAAAAATGTTATTTTAGTTCAGGATTCTCACTGTGCAAATGATTACAGTAGTTTGCCTATTATAATAGAGAATATTATTATGAAAAATTTGATTGCTGTAATATTTAATCATCTGTTTAAAGACTAAGTTCTATCGATATTTCTTAATAATATATCTCATCCCTCATCTCATATGTTCTATATGATAGCTTGAGTGCCTCATTCAAATTCGATAAGATCAGTTATTGAAAGTCCTTTATTCGACTCAGGAAAGTTCCAAGACTTGAATTGCTATAAAGTGTCTGATGGAGAAAGGTTGATCGAGTGATAAAATCTCACTGTTTATATCTTGTTATCACTCAAAAAATTTACTTATAATTGTGTATATGTAATGCATTATTATTTCATTGCAGAGATTGAAGATCACAAAGTCTTCTTGAATTTATGCTAGTGTGAAACTTTCTCTTTTAGTGGTAGCTATATCAATATTATAGACACAAATATGACTTGTATGAGCGTTCACATAAATTGGCTCCCTCATAGTATCTCATTGTAATGCGCTCTTTAGAAAGTACTTATCTCCACAAATTATTCTCACTGCAAAACTGCATTTAACCTTCGTCCTCGAAGTCATGACATAAGATAATTATTATCCTTCTCTGTGCTATAAACCGGCATTAAAACAGTAGACTAAGAGAAGACCATGGGGCAAGAGAAGCATTAGCTTGACAGTGGATTTGTCTGACTTTAAATTTTAGAAAATATACGGATTAATTGTTAACGTGTAGTTATTATAAATTCTATTTACACTTCAAGTTTAAAACTGGGTTATGAATTTATTTCTAATTTAATAATAACGATTATACGGTGTGTTCTATTCATCAAAAAAGAATATTGGAGAATAATTGATGCTTTCTTTCTTTCCACTATAGTAATCAAATTATCACACTTCTTCTTCATATAATTCAACTAAAGCCAGTACATTTATTGAAAAACCCCTTTAAAATTAATATACTTTTATAATGATAGCTCATCGTTTTAATATGTCAAGGTAGTATATAATATATATATATATAATAGATACATTAATATAAGGACGGTTATATATATAATATATATTAATATACATTATTCACTTATTTATTATTTTACTATGTATTACGTGTATATAAACACTCTATTTGCCAGGCTTACCCATTTTATATATCCAAGTAGGCTTAAGAATACTATTAGTTATATAGTTAATAAGTGTTACACTTAATAAGGATTCTAAAATACTCACCATATAGAACATAATCTAAGGACTACACCACTCTCACCAAAATATTAGGCGAGGGAGATAATTGTTCGCGTCACATTAAGTTGCCAACAATAATAAATATCTTTGAGAATATATATACCTAAATTTATATAATGTATACCATATATATATATATAAATCACACAAATTAAACTCACCAAGTTGATTGCCTCCTGATACTCACGTGAAGCTAGTCTAGCAGGGGAGGCTTATATATATATATAGTATATATATATATAAATGGTATATATATATTATAGTAAATATATATTAATAATTAATATTATGTATGAGTTACAATCACATATTATTATATATATTTACTTATATAAATACACTCGTAATATATATATATATTATTATTGTATATATATTAATATATATACTGTATATATCTACATAAAACCTATATTATATATAATATATATATAAATACATATAGATATTGGCTACTTATGTATATATATATTATATATTTTACTGCGTAAATTATTATATATATATTATATATATACATATCATATATTAATTATTATTATAATTAGCATATTTCATATTATATATATTAAAAATAATTTATATACTATATTATATATTCTTAATCTTATATATATATAGTATTATATTATACAAGCAATAATTCTGTTATTACTCTGCTTAATATAATTTAGCTTTAATTTCATATATAATTAAGGATAGGAGTATATACTTATGTAGTTGATGCGGAATTGTGAGAATTTTTCTTAATTTTTACTGTATTATCCTTTTAATATATTTTGTAGATTTTTAAATTAAAATTCATCCGATATCAAAATTTATGCATCTTTACTTTCTCAAACTTCTCTTGCCAGATTTTATATTATTTGTAAGAAATTTTCTTTTAAACATGTAATTTACTATGTATAAGTATTCAAAATATTATGATGGAGAAATATTTATGAAAAAATACATGGGAAAAATGTGATTAACTTAAAGAACAGGTTCAATGTTTGATTAAATTAAATTGTCAGATAATTGAAAATTTGTTCTAGCCCCTAAGGGTAGATATAATTGGTTGCTTTAAAACTTCAATTTAGAGCAGTTTTCTTTATGCCTAGCCATTTGACATCTGGTCCCAATATGAATTGCTGATATTGTGTGTCTCTTATCAAAATAAATCTTTAGGATTTCATCGTATACTAGATGAAAGTTTTAGGTTTATACCACCTTATCTATACCATATCTGTCCAAAATAAAAAAATTATTTAGATTTTTTCATATCTGAAAGAAGGGTGAGCATACTAGAATTTTGAAATATTCTGCCAGGGCTAATTTTTTTTTTTTTTTCACGGTCCATCTATTTTTATGAAATTCTACTAGATTGAATGATGAGATATCATTTAGAAAATTATATATATATACAAAACAGCAAATTCTATTTGCTCTGATAATTTAATTTTAAAACACTGAGTGAATATTATAGGGAAAAATTTAGCTTTTGACAAAAAATTTTTAATTTCTTAAAGGAAATTGTAAAACAATTTATGAAGAGATTTTCTTTCTTTACATACTGCTTAAAGGATGTATATAAACCCATACAAGTATAGATGTTTTGTAACTCAAATTATATCAATTCCAGAAATTTCATAAATACTAGATGAATAAGAGATTTAAGAGCAAATTCTTTCAATTTAGATGATTTTTTGTGTTTTGAGTTTAACAATAGATTTTAAGTAAGGCAATTTTTGGCTGTTTAATTTAACCAAATGTCATCCTACTATAACCTGAATATCACACAGTGATATATATTATACGCCGTTGCCGTTATATATACGTCGCCATTATATATATATATATATATAGTAAGATATATATATATATATATATATATATATATATATATATATATATATATATATATATATTATATATATATATATATTATTTAAAATATTCTTTTTATATATATATATATATATATATATATATATATATATATATATATATATATATATATATATATATATATATATATATATATATATATATATATATATATATTATATATATATATATATATATATATATATATATATATATATATATATTATTATTATTTTTTTTATTATATATATATATATATATATATATATATATATATATATATATATATATATATATATATATATATATATATGAAGTATATATATATATATATATATATATATATATATATATATTAGGGATGTGCCGAATAGTGAAAAAGCCGAATACCGAATATTCGGCTAAAAGTATTCGGCCGAATAATCACTTTGCTATTCGGCCGAATAGTTATTTCAAAGTTCGGTCATCCATTTAGGGAAAAATAAAGAAAACTTACACTGGTCAACAAAAAAAGTGAAATTTTTCTTGGATGGACTTTTGTAGCAGATATATAGTAATTCGGAGGTGCTGATTCCATATATATTCTCAGATTTGCTGTATCACATCCCGTTTTCGTGCAATCATGGATCCCTATTTTTGCATGTTCCCTAGGAATGACAAAATTCATGTGCGCACTACGTAGGCTGTATAGACGTTACCTTCCGCATATATCTACAGTAGTAGCAAGTTTACTGCGGCCGATATTCGGGAAGCATGTGGTAACTTTAGTACGTCTACATGTATGGATGCCAATGACCTGGATGATGTCTATCATCCATCTGAAATACAGTCTGATGGTCCGTCATTGTTCACCCAGGGTGAACTGAACGATCTTGTATGAGAGTTGTATTTGCCGAAGTTGTCCTGAGCTGTTGGCTTCGAGGTTGAATGAAAAATGACTACTGGACCATGGCACAAGAGCCATTTTATCGTAACAGAGAAGCAGAGCTGCGGAGGCTCTTCCAGTCAGATGGTAACCTTGTGTATTGCAGTGAAGTTGCAGGCCTACTACTCGCTATGGGACTCCCAGCATACGATGCAGGTGAGTGGCGACTGTTTATTGACACTTCCAAGAGCAGTTTAAAGTGTGTGCTATTACACAACGGCAACAGGTATGCTTCGGTTCAAGTAGGGTACTCGGTACGGATGAGAGAGGAGTATGCAAAAATCAAGACAGTTTGGAGAGGCTAATATCAGGTACATGGATGGTAAATATGCGTCGACCTCAAAATGGTAAACATTTTGCTTGGTCAGCAAGCAGGTTTCACCAAATATCCCTGCTTCCTGTGCTATTGGGACAGCCGGGCGGCAAAGGATCACTGGACCAAAAGAGAATGGCCACCGAGGGAAACCTTGACGCCAGGTGACAGGAACATCGCACGTGAACCACTTGTACAGAGAGAAAACATCATCTTACCTCCACTACACATAAAACTTGGTTTGATGAAACAATTTGTGAAGGCCCTGGACCATGATGGTGAATGCTTCCGCTATATATGCTCAATGTTTCCTGGTCTGAGTGACGAGAAGAAAAAAGCTGGGATATTTGATGGCCCACAAATACGGACACTCCTCTGTGATGCTGCCTTTGCTACAACAATGACTGTGTTAGAGGCAAGAGCGTGGAATGCTCTTTCAGATGTAGCACAGAATTTTCTGGGGAACAGGAAAGCAGAGAACCACTAACATTGTACAGGAACTGCTAGACAGTTTTCATTCTCATGGATGTAGAATGAGTATAAAGTTGCACTACTTACATTCTCAACTAAGAAAATTTCCGGATAACCTAGGTGATGTTAGTGATGAGCAGGGTGAACGCTTCCATCAAGATATAAAGTTCATGGAAGGACGTTACCAGGGCAAGTGGGATATCAATATGATGGTCGACTATTGTTGGAGCTTGATGAGGGATATTCCAGACGCTATGCACAGTAGATCGTCTACGAAGAGAAAGTTACTACCATCGTAGGTATGTTTACATTAACTAAACCCATTCCTTCTATTACATTCATTGTTGTCCCATATTACTCTTTATTCATAGTTGTATTATATGTTTAACATATATTTATCAAAGACATGTATCATATCATTGCGATTTGTTTATCTCCCTTCATATATCCAATATATATATATATATATATATATATATATATATATATATATATATATATATATATATTTATATATATAAAATATATATATATATATATATATATATATATATATATATATATATATATATATATATATATATATATATATATATCCCAATAATTGTGATAGACCCTCTTGAAAAAGGTAAAAATCATAAATTTTACAAATCTGTGTTACACACAATATCTCACAAATGCGATGTGATATGCAAAACTGATTACATTTTTGGAATCAAGCACATCAATAATCACTGCGAAACCCCTTCAGCCCAAGAAATTCTATGTTTACCCAGTGTTATATACAATGTAATAAAACAAAAAGTAAATAACTTCTGTTTATCTATAGCAAACCATTACATATTAAAAATAATTAAAGGAAAATTGAAAAGTTTCGTATAGATATTAAACTAAACTTCATTTGAATAAGCCCAAGTTAAAATGACAGAACATTAGCAGCTCTCCATTTTCAGGGGATAACCTTTTTCTTGTGGCTTCATAAATATTTCCTCCTGTTCTAAATATTCTTTCACTTTCGACTGATGACGGTGGAGCTGAAAGGTATTTTATTGCTAGTTTTTCAAATTCATAAAACTATTTCCAGTGTTTTTCCACCAATTGAAGGGAATATCATTGTCTTCACTGGAGTCAAAGTAGGCAAACTTATATATTTGTTTATTTCTTGATGTAATTCCGTATGTAGCCTTTTACTTTTATGTACAATAATCACATCGTCAGAAGAATGGGACTTTTTTTTTTCACTCTCACTTTCTTTTCTTTATACCATTTTTGATGCCACAATTCTTTAAAAACAATCCATTAAAGAAGTGAAAATGGAACCTTCAGCTTCACTTTCCCCACTACGTGAATCATCGTCAGCAGAAGAATCAGGAGCTAAATTTTCATGCATTTCTTTCCATGCCTCAACGACCATATTTTTTACTGATTCATCTGATTCATGTTGAAAAATTAGCTTGAATCGCAGATCTAAGAAAGTAGCTACACACAAAGATTTATCACATAGAAACTTAGAAAGTCTTTTTTCTACTGATTTCTTAAGCTCTTCAATTTAAAAATATTTAAAAATAGATTTATTGCTAAAATGGAAGGGTTCACTTGGGCGACTGTTACTTCACGTTTAATGCTTGTTTTAGTGATGTTGTCAAATGGCTCAAAATGGAATAATTTTGCCACTGAAAATCAGTCAACATTTTCTGATTGCATTCAGCAGCGTATATGGATAGGGGAACTTTTTGTTCAAACAATCTTTTAAGCATATCATAAGTTCTTTTCCAGCGTGTAGAAACGTCTTGAATTAATTTATGCTGTTTGACATTCAGCTGCATCTGTAAAGTTTTAAGCTTTGCAGCTGCCGTTGCTGAATGGTGAAAATGAGAGGATATGCTTCTGCAAGTAAATAAAATATCTTTAATAGACTTCTGACATAATATTGAATCGTGAATGCATAGTTGCAACATGTGAATAAAACATGAAATTGATAGCAAGCCACTCTCCCTTATACCAGCTACCATGTTTGGTCCATTATCCCGTATCACTAAATGAATTCATTTTTAGAATATTGAAAAATGTCAAAGGCCTTTATAGGATCTGACAAATGACAAAGATTTTCGCCATATTGGCTACAAAATTTGGCTATATTTTTATTTTTTTGGAAATAAGTTTCTAAAATTTCAATTTTAAATTGAAATAACTTTCCCTTATGTTGACGTAATTTATTGTTTGTAAAGCTCAATATTCGGCCCGAATAGTTCGGCAAAAAGCTGAATACCGAATATTCGGTATTTTGGCTGAATAGGCCGAATACCGAATACTTACCGAATATTCGGCACATCCCTAATATATATATATATATTAGATGTATCTATACATACCGCATATAGCACATACAACTTATAAATATATATATATATATATATATATATATATATATATATATATATATATATATATATATATATATATATATATATATATATATATATATATATATATATATATATATATATATATATATATATTTATTAATAAATTATTGCTGAATTATCATTAATTATATCATCTATTAAAAATATATGTTCATTAGCCCTTCTTGTTATAGTAATTTGAAAGTTGGGATAATAGAAAAGAAGTCTGCTCGCATTGTGATATCCAGCCTTGGGTTGGAGCAAAATGTTTTTAGCTGATTATTCGATCAAATTCATGGCCAGAGTTACAATATACGGTATATATATATATATATATATATATATATATATATATATATATATATATATATATATATATATATATATATATATATATATATATATATATATATATATATATATATATATATATATATATATATATATCGTATATATATATATATATACTGTATATATATATATATATATATATACATATATATTACATATTATATTATTTTTATTATTATTTTTATTATTATACATATTATATATTATTATATATATTATATTAGTATATATATATACATATATATATTAACATATATATATATATATATATATATATATATTATATTATTATTATTATATATATATTATATATATATTATTATATATATATATATATATATTAGTTATATATATATATATATATATATATATATATACATATATATATATTATTATATATCGTATATATATATATATATATATATAGAAATATATATATATTATTACATATATATATATTATTATATATATATATATATATATATATATTATATATATTATATTATATTATTATTATATATTATTGTATATTATTATATATATATATATATATATATATTATTACATATATTATATATATAAGAAGAAGATATATATTAAATATATTATTATTATTATTATTATATTATTATTAATATTATTATTATTATGCATATATATATATATATATATATATATATATATACTTTTTTAGGTGTATATTAATAGGTCTATCAAGAATTTTTATAGCAATGGATAAATATGTCATTAGAACTCCCAGACCTGTGAGTGATACTTCTAAAAATAAAAGCACAAAATCTTCGTCAAGCCAAAATTCATAATCTTAAGGTATTATTATTATTATTATTATTATTATTATTATTATTATTATTATTATATTATTATTTCTTGCTAATGCAATTTAAATGGGAATATAAGGCTGGTATAGGGGAACATGAACGAAAAATAGGATAGTTAAGTAGAAGAGTATGATGTAAGTCAAAAGGAAAGCCCTCGGTAAAAGTTACTTAACGCCCACACGGAACGGGAGCTCGGATCAAAAATTTTTTTTCACAGGTATTCTCTATGATACATAAATAGATGTTTTAGGGGCGAAATGAAATTTTTTTCCTGACCTAACCTAACCTAATTTCGCCCCTAGAACATGTAAAAAAAAAAAAAAAATCATTTCGACCCCTAGAACATCTATTTATGAATCATAGATGATACCTGTGAAATTTTTTTGATCCGACCTCCCGTTCTGTGTGGGCGTTAAGTAACTTTGTCCAGCCCCTCCCCAACCATCCCTCCATTATTCTTAAGTAAGAGCTCGTCACAGTAAAAAAAAAATCCACCCTAGGGCTTCACAAGACCGTGACGAACCCTCACTGGTATCTCGTCACGTGTAGATTTACCCTATTCACAACTATAAACCTTTCTCGCCCTGCTACTCATATTCATTTCCTTTAGACATTCCTTACTGACTCAAAACACATTTTCTTTGATCTCCTAGCTGGTCATCCTCTTAACCAACCAACTATCATCCATCCTTTTCATATGACCAAACTCTTAATGCACTCTTGTTTATTCTCTCACTTACGCCTTTGTTATTCACACAACATAATCCCTCTACACTTTTATTCCTCATTTTATCAATTCTTCTCACACCTAAAAACGCCTCTAAGATCCATATGAACAAATTGCCCCATAGATGCGGGCGCACTATACCTTTT
>JABUQX010089314.1:7500-27284 GCA_015478945.1 Trachelipus rathkii | reverse complement strand
ACACAATCCAGATTAAGTGCGATAATATATATAATATCTATTATTCTTCATAGTTATTTTTCATATGCATATTTGATTTATTATATATTTTTTTTCTTCATTGAGCGCGGCGACACAACACCAAATAATATACACACACTCACACCACAACACACCACACACACCACACCATATTATAATATATATAAATTATATATATATATATATATATATATATATATAATATATATACTTATAATATATATAATATCATCTATCCTCTGATTAAAAACAAGATAAAGAGAGAGTGAGTAGCGGTCTAGAGAGAGATTGGTAAGTAGAATAAAAGGGTGTCAGGAGCCTCTCATACCTCCCTCATAACTTAAGTGCCTTTCCTCATGATCTCATACCCCGAGTTTCAAAATATCCCGAGAGATCCCCAAATGTGCTATCTCGTACAACGTAAGGTTATCAACCCACTGGGTCAGACCTAACATTATATATTTATATAATATGATTCACTATCCTGTTCCAAAACTCACCAATTCCTACTTCAGAACATTCCATTTAATACTTACTATTATTAAGAGATATATAGAATATATAATAACGAGTATACAGTTCTGTCATATCTCAGCATCATTCACCCACCAATAATCCAGAAATATAATATCATCTTTCCATATGATCAAACCATATTTATATACACCCTTTAATTATTCATTTAATTAACCTCTTATCTTCACAACACACCAATTCACTAAACATATTTCATTCCATACTTTATCAATTCCTTTTTCAACACCTAATACCCCCTAAGATAATCAAATTGAACAGACTGCACCTTAGATCGACACCTTTTATTCCACATCATTAGTAGAACGTTAATAACATATTATATTAATTTAAAACACCGCTAAACAACACATACCTCAATGCAGAATCAGATCACCTTTCTCACCAGGAAATTTAATCGCACCAGCCACATTTTTAACATTCACAACTTCTAAATTCTGCATCGTCAGTTCCCTTGTCATACAACATATAGCTTAAAAATATTTTAACCAGATACTATGTCCAGGATTGCTCTTCAATACCAACAAGTGAATTCACACCTGCGGATTCTACAATCTTTCCTCCAGTCAATCTTTATTTATATCAACATTTTAACTTGTACAAACCCTTCATTACACCAACCCTGATCAAACCCTTCACACAAAATCCTTTCAACTTATTAATTCAGAATTTGATCAAAGAAAAACATAAATTCACTGCCATACAATAAGCAGGGCAACTTCCACTCTCTTCCATTTATACATAACACATCCCTCCCTCATTCCACTATTAATATTAAACCCACTATTTCTAATTTACAGTTCCACTAATCGCATAAATAACTGATTCCATTTCAGAAGTACATACATATATCACTAACACCTCCATAGGCTTCCCTATTAATTCCTACCATACGGTATGGTTCAATTCCATACAAGCGTAAATGACTTTGATTTTTCAGGATTCTCTGTTTTCTTGCCAATGAAAAAATTGTTCTTCTCTTTCTCTATCATTTATAAATTGCACCTTGTTCTTGCTCTTCAACAATCACCCCAATGTCATTCAACGCACTACTTTGCAAACCATAAATACAAGAATTATAGATCTTCCCGCCTGATACTAATTCCCCTATAGTTTCCACGTTCTACAGTATGTCCTTTTCCCTTATAAATGGTACTATCACGAGCACTCCTCCAATCCATCGGGAACTACACCCTTCACCAAAACGTATTTATTACACATAATTTTGCGATCTCCTCCCACAATATTATTAGTATTTAATATTCCATCATATTATACCTGCTGATAATACCATTCTTCAACATTCACACTCAAATAATAAATATATTATAATATATATATATATTATATATATATAATACTTATATATATATATATATATATTATTTTATATATATATATATATAAGCAAATTCGTACGATTATTTCAACCGAAAAAGGGTATAGTTACTAAAATTTTGTTATTTTTCCCACTTAGAGGGAAGGTGTTATTATGTTAATATTAGATTTTTTTTTATAAACAATAAGACTAAAGATTAAAGATTGCCTTGATATTTCTATTAATGACACAAGCATAACGTCATTACACTTCTATATCTGCTTATCATGGTGAGTACTTGATTATCACTATATCTCTATCCATATAATGTGGATTCCAAATCTTAGACTATATTCTTGTACCTCCCTCCACTTATCATAAATGGAATACAAACTAAAACGGTGTAATCAACTTAACGTTAATATTAAATCATTAAATTTTTCAATAAGATTTATTATACACCATTTTCTTTGAAGTACAATGTAAAATTTTGTTTTCGCCTCTCCATTGAAAATTCTTTTCTTCTTTTTTCCCACAAAAATTTGCGTAATAGAAAAATGCAAATATATATATATATATATATATATATATATAATATTATATATATATATATATATATATATATATATATATATATATAATATATATACCAATATATATATAATATATATTATATATATATATATAAATATATAATATATATAATATATATATATATATATATTATATAATAATACTGATATATAATATATATGATATAATATACCATATATATATATATATACTATATAATATATATATATATATATATATATATATACTATATATATATATAGTTATATATATATTATTATATACTATGATATATATTATATACAGAAGCCACAGTCATGAACAGGGCCAATTTCAAGATGGGACGGAAAAAATAAACAATGGAAATTAAAATAATAAAACTTATTTTAGAATATTTCTGTCTTGCTTCCTTTAGTTCATTACTCCGCTATTTATTCTTTTTTCTTCTTGAAGACTTTTCCTTCTTCCTTTTCTCCATGATTCATCGAAAGAAATCCGAATTAAACAAACTGATTTGCAGAAATTTCTTCTACCTCTTCCTCTCATGCGTTCTTCTTCTTTTTCATTCTTCTTTCTTCTACCTCTTCCTTTCATGCTTCTTCTTTATGTTCTTCTTCTTAGCAAGGATTCCCATAATGAATTTCAGTCATTTAGATTAAATTTGTGCTTAATATTTGTGTTTCACTTCTTCTTCTTCACTGTTTCCTTTCATCTTTTTCCGGTGTTTTCATTTCAGCATCTTGGACTTCTTCAATAAAATAATTAAAGGAGTCTTCAACACCTTTTCACTTTCTTTTCTTTTCTTTTTCTTATGTGGTTCAGTCAAGTGTTTTAAGGATGGCTGGATAGCAGAGTGGCAATTCAAATGATTAGCTTCAAACCGTTTACAACATTAAAATTAACTTTCTTTTCTTTCATCTTCTTTTTTCAAATTTTTTAACAAACCATTTTTTTTAAATTAATAAGTATATATATATATATATATATATAATATTATATATAAACTTTAAATATATAGTTTATAAATATGTATATATATAAATATATATATAGTATATATATATATATATATATATATAAGCAATAACCGGAGTAGGAATTGGCGAAAATTGTGATCACGTTTTAAGGCTCCCAAATGTATCCTATTTAAACTTTTAATATATTAGAATTATGTTTCCTGGGAATGTTAATAACGCCTCGGAAATACTATGGCTATTTGTACAACCTCAACTTCCAAATTTCTCAGGCTATTCCATTGCATAAATTGCTTTTCAAATTCTCTTCTATTTATTACTTGCAAGTTTGCAAGTTTACTTAATAAAAAAAAAAAAATGTTTCTCAAGATATAATATATAAAATATATATATATATATATATTATATATATATATATATATATATATATATATATATATATATATATATATATATATATATATATATATATATATATATATATTATATATTTTTTATAGGTAAAAGTATTTTTTTTTTTTTTTTTTTTTTATAATATTTTTTGAATAGACCTATTTGATGAATAAAGAGAGGAATTAAGATTGTGTTATTAATGCCACATATACATATAATTTATATGTTTTTATTATATATTCTTTGAGTAAGTGTACTTGTAAGTGTGTATGTATGTATGTATGTATGTATGTATGTATGTATGTATGTATGTATGTATGTATGTATGTATGTATGTATGTATGTATTCATGTATGTATGTATGTATGTATGTATTCATGTATGTATGTATTTATGTCGATTCTCGACAAGTCTGTTAGATGGTATCCTTCACTTACAGGAATTGTTGAAGACTGATCCTATGGAAATAGTCTCGCCCTTTTCTAATCAATCTAATCATTATCTACTCATTCCTCGTTAGTTTCTAATTATTAGCGCATTGGTTTTCGGTTTGCAATACTCAAAACTGTAATTTTCCGTACACTATTAAGAAACTTATTCCAAAGACATGTGTAAAATAATTGAAGAGTAGGTCTTAAATATTTTTAAAATTACGAAGAGTTTTTAAATTTTTTTTTTTAAGAATCAATTTCCCTAAGTTGATTTTATCATCTTTTAAATTATTTTTAGTAACAATATGACAATTTTGTATCAAAGAACATGATATCTACTTGTATCTGTATATTTATAAATACTTCTTGCTTCCTCGCTACAAGTAAACAAACTTAGTCTCAATAATTATTTAGGTTCATAAAAAAGAAAGTTTTTATTAGATTCTAAAGAATGCTGTTCATAAAAGTAAAATTAAAATATACTGGGAAAAGTTTTTAAACTTTTGCTCTTTCTTTAAAGATAAAAAAAAACAATTTTCATAAAAAGTAAGTTTTAAAACTAATTTTAAAAGGATAAAAAGGGATAACAGAAACAGACAGAGAGTCAAAAATATAACATCTGTTAATAAATAAACGAACAAACCCTTAAGGCAAAAATGTAAATTCTTTAAAGGGGAAAGATCCTCCCTTTATATAAAATAGAAAATAAATATTTTCATATATTTTTATTTTTACTTCTTTTTTTTATCATTTTTTTTTTAAAGGGTAATATGATATTTTTCTCCGAGTATTTTTTTTACGTTATGGGAATTGGGTTCAGAAATAAGAATTTTTTTTTTTCAGGACTTCTATTAATATTTGGAAATTTTGAAATAATTTCCATGTATATATTTATTTAATTTCTTCTAACGTTAAGGTTATTGCAAGGAAATTCCATTAACATAATTTTGACTCAAGCAAACGATGTCAAAGGAATTTATATATAATTTAATTATAAGAAAATCTTGAGTGTGTTTTCGTATTTTCTCTTGCGTATATATATATATATATATATTATAATATATATATATATATATAATATATAATATAATATATATATATATATATATATAAACCTAATAACCATTACTAATAATACTACATAATAAAAACCATAAATAACACTAAATAAAAAACACAATAACCAAACACAAACAATCATCAAACTAATCAAATACATATATTATATATATATATTATATAGTAATATATGCGTGTGTGTGTGAGTGTGTATGTGTGTGTAATTATTTTTCAGTACTCTAACATGTTTCTCTCATGCGTGTGATAAAAAAAATATTACCTGAAAAACTTTTGCCTATTTCGAGATATTCTTTTCAAAAGTTTTCTAATTAACTCGAAAAAGAAATTATTGAAAAATTTTCTCTGCTTAAAAAGCAAATTCTCCGGATATAAATGATGCTTTAAATTTTTAAGTCTCGTGCTTTTTGGTATCGCTCAGATAAATTTATGAGAAATATTTGGCTATAAATTTTGATAAATTTTATTTGTTTTGAAATAGCTACATTTTTACCTGATTTGTTCATATTTTATTATTAAATTGAAAAATGTAATAATTAAGACAAAACTTTTTTGCAAATATTCATTCAATAACGTGTCAATTAAAATACATGAAACCCCCCAACAATGGAAAATTTTGTATTAAATTTAATGTATTTGTTTCTTCTTAAAGTCTCTTAGAAACCTCTGCATACCAAGAGAATCTGAATCAATGTAAATCAACTAAAAACTGATTGACGAAGATTCAGAGAAGCTCAATCTAGTTCAGTCTAGACATTGTATAGGAAAAAAAACTCATGTTGTTGTGATTCGAATTTGTTTGATGCAAAAGGGTCCTCAGAGGAATTAGGATTAGTCTCAAATCATAACACACAGAAATACGTCGAAAAATGGTTTTGATTACTTTATGTGATTTTTAGATTCATTTTACGATGAAATAAATAGTCAAAATTATTTTCTCAGTCACGTGAAAGTTTTATTTTATAAGGGGTATATTTTTTTAGATATCAATTTTTTAATGGTAATTTGTTTAAATTTAATATTTTCTAACATTATAAATCTATGTTTCAAGTAATAAAATTGTTACTTGCTAATAAAACCAGGAAAATGATGTTTAAGAGAAACACATAAATTATGTTTAAGATGTTTAAGAAACACATTTGGAACTGAGTCTTCTTTATGGCTTACTTAAGTCATCTATAAACTTAAATAAATTATAACAAACATTCCTTAGTGTGACCTTTTCAATTGATTAATGAAGTTACAAATAATTTGCAGTTTATGTAGCAGTAATATTAGTTGAAATAGTGTTTTATATTTTTTGTGTGTTATGCTAATATATTAATTTTTTTTGTAATGATTAACACAATATTACAGCCTCAGGTTAAAAGTAAAAAGGTTTACTTAATTTCCAGGACCAACTTTGAGTCGTTACCAAAAAAGGTAATATATTCTGATATGTTGGATCTCTTAATAGGTCACTGTCGTATACACATTCTAATTTAAATTTAAAAAACTGTTACCCCCAGGTAAAAAAGTTACAAGAAGTCCAATGTTGACTGCTATATCATCAATTTTATATTTCATTTAAATATTTTGACCCATATTTAGGTTGGTACTTTTTCAGTAGCAGTCTTACATCATGTAGTTTGACATTATTTTGAACGACTATTGGTCTTACAAAAAACGTAGAATATACAGACATGTTGTTTCTCTTCTGTAGGTTACTATCTTACATTCTGTGCTCAAATTAAAAATTGTTGCCCCTCAGGTAAAAAGTTAAAAGGGTTTACTCAATTTTCAGGACCTACTTTGAGTCGTACAAAAAAAGTTTAATAAATTACTGAGAAAGAAAGTATTTTTTTAAAATAGGTCACGTCGTACATTCTATTTAATTTAAAAAACTGGCCCTCCAGTTAAAAAGTTACAAGAGTCACAACGTTGATGCTATATTCAATTTTCGTTATTGTTCATTCAAATATTTTGACCCATATTTAGGTTGGTACTTTTCAGTAGGTCACTGTCATATATCATGTTGTTTGACCCAAATTTTAGTACGAACTATGGGTCTTACAAAAAAAAGTAGAATATAGACATGTTGTTTCTCTTCTTTAGGTTACTATCTTACACACTGTGGTCAAATTAAAGATGGTTGCCCCTCATGTAAAAAGTTAAAAGGATTTACTCAATTTTCAGGACCTATTTTGAGTCGTACAAAAAAGGTAATATATACTGATATGTTGGATCTCTTCAATAGGTCACTGTCGACATTCTAGATTAATTGATGAAAACTGTTCCCCCAGGTAAAACGTTACAAGAGTCAAAACGTTGATGCTATATTCCAATTTTCATATTTTCATTCAAATATTTTGACCCAAATTTAGGTTGGTACTTTTCACTAGGTCACTATCTTACATCATGCAGTTTGACATAAATTTTAGGACGTATTATGGGTCTTACAGATAAACGTAGCATATAAAGACATGCTGTTTCTCTTTTGTAGGTTACTATTTTACACCCTGTGATCAAATTAAATATTGTTGCCTCTCAGAATAAAAAAGTTAAAAGGTTTACTTAATCTTTAGGACTACTTTGAGTGCTACAAAAATGTAATATAACTGATGTGTTGGATCTCTTCAATAGGTCACTGTCGTATATTCTATGTTAAATTTAAAGACTGTTGCCACCCAGGTAAAAAGTTACAGGAGTAACAACGTTGTTGCTATATTCAAATTTTCCATATATTTCATTCAAAATTTGGGACCCATTTTAGGTTGCGTATTTTCAGTAGGTCACGTCTTACATTCATGTAGTTTGATATAAAACTTTGGAGACTTATGGCTATAAAAAAAAAAGGTAGAATATACAGACATAATGTTTCTCTTCTGTAGGATACTGTCTTACATTCTGTGATCAAATTAAAGATTGTTGCCCCTCAAGTAAAAAGTTAAAATGGTTTACTTAATTTTCAGTAACCTAATTTGAGATCGCTACAAAAACGGTATATATTCTGAAATGTTGGTCTCTTATTAGGTCACTGTCGTACATTCTTATTAAATTTAAAAACTGTTGCCCTTAGGTAAAAAGTACAAGAGTCAAAACGTGGATGCTATATTTCAATTTTCATTATTATCATTCAAATATTTGAAGCATATTTTGGTTTTTGGTTTACTTTTCAGTAGGTACACTGTCTACTCATGCAGTTTGACAATTTTGATCACTATGGTCTTACAAAAAGCGAGTATATAATGACAAGTTGTTTCTCTTTTGTAGCTTACTAATTTACACCCAGTGATCAAATAAAAGATTGTTGCCCAGTAAAAAGATAAAAGGCTTTACTTAATTTTCAGGACCTAACTTGCGTCGTACAAAAAAGGTAAATACATTTTGATTATGTTGTCTCTCAAGGGTCCCCACTGTCGTACATTCTTGAAATAAATTTAAAAACTGGTTTAAAACCCAGGTAAAAAGTTACAAAAGTCACAACGATGATGCTGTATTGTTTCAATTTTTCATTATTTTTATTCAAATATTTTACCATATTACGTAGTTGGAACAATAGGGGAGTGTCTTACATCAGTGTTGACATAATTTAGACGTACTATGGGTTCTACAAAAAAACGTATGAAATATACAGACATGTTGTTTCTCTTCTGTAGGTTACTATTTACATTCTGTGGTTAAATTAAAAATTGTTGCCCCTCAGTAAAAAGTTAAAAGTGTACTAACTTTCAAGGACCTACTTTAAGTCGTACAAAAAAAGGTAAAAATACTGATATGTTGGATCTCTTTCATAGGTCACTGTCGACATTCTGTATTTAAATTAAAAACTGTTGGCCCTCAATTAAAAAGTGAAGAGTCCACAACGTTGATGCTATATGTTCAATTTTCATATTTTCATCAAATATTTTGACCCATATTTAGGTTGTACTTTATCAGTAATCACTGTCTTAACATGAGTTTGACATAAGTTTAGACGCTACTATGGGTTCATACAAAAAAACGATAAGAATGGTAGCAGAGGAGACTCTAGGCTGTTAGTTACTATCTTTACAGACTGTGGTCAATTAAAGATTGTTGCCCCTCAGGTAAAAAGGCCTAAAAGGGTTTTCAATTTCAGGACTATTTTGAGGTCGTACAAAAAAGTAATATATAATGATATGTTGAATCTCTTCAATGATATGGGGCTATATTCTATTAAAATTTAAAAAAACTTTACATAGTTAAAAAGCTGCAAGAGTCACAACGTTGATGCTATATTTCAATTTTATATTTTCATTCAAATATTTTGACCATATCAGGTTGGTACTTTTCAGTTAGTCACATTCTTACATCATGCAGTTTGACATAATTTTTAGGACCTACTATTGGTCTTACAAAAACAACAATATACAGACATGTTGTTTCTCTTCTGTAAGGTACTGTCTTACATTCTGTGATTCAAATTAAAGATGTTGCCCCTCAAGTAAAAGATAAACAGGGTTTTTTTACTTTTTTTTTAAATTTTCAGGGGACCTACTTTGAGTCGTACAAAAAAGGTTAATATATTCGATATGTTGGATTCTCTGCAATAGTCATTGTCCATACATTCTCATATTGAATTTAAAAACGTTGCCCCCCAATAAAAATTACAAGAGTCAAACGTTATGCTATATTCAATTTTCATATTTTCATTCAAATTTTTTACCCATATTTAGGTTGATAATTTTCACTAGGTCAATTGTCTTACATCATGCAGTTTGACTAATTTTAGGACGTTATATGGTCTTCAAAAACCAGAATATATAGACATGTTAGTTTTCTGCTGTATGGTACTGTCTTACCATTCTGTGATCAAATTTAACGATTGTTGCCCCTCAAGTAAAAATTGAAAAGGGTTTACTTAATTTTCAGGACCTAATTTGAGCGAACAAAAAAGGTAATATTTTCTAATATGTTGGATCTCTTTAATAGGTCACTGTCGTACAATTTATATTAAATTTAAAACTGTTGGCCCCCAGGTAAAAAGTTACAGGAGTCACAACGTTGATGATATTATATTGATTCATATTTTTCATTACAATATTTTATGAACCATATTTAGGTTGGTATTTTCAGTAGGTCACTCTTTAACATCATGTAGTTTGACATATTATTAGAAACTTGTGCACCCAGGTAAAAAGTACAAGAGTCAAAACGTTATGCTATATTCCAATTTTCATATTTTCATTCAAATATTTGACCCATTTTTGGTTGGCTACTTTTCAGTTAGGTCACTGTCTACATTCATGTAGTTTGAACATAAATTTTGCGACATACTATGGTTCCTACAAAAAAAAACGTAGAATATACAAATTTATTTCTTCTTCTGTAATTGTAGCTGTCTTACCTTCTGTGATCCAAATAAAAGATTGTTTGACCTCAGTAAAAAGTTTTAAAGGGGTTTCTTAATTTTCAGACCTACCTTTGAGTCGTACAAAAAAAAGGAAAAAATTTTCTGATAATGAACAAATGATAATGCACTGTCGATAGAGATTCTAAATTAATTTAAAAAACTGTTGCCACAGGTAAAAAAGTTACAAAATCACAACGTTGAGTTGCTATATTTCAATTTCATATTTTCATTAAAATATATTTTGCCCCATATTTAGGTTTTTACTTTCAAGTCCACTCGTCTTACATCATGCAGTTACATAAAATTTCTAGGACCCGATATGGTCTATACAAAAAAAACGTAGATGTACAGGACATTGTGTTTCTCCTTCTGTAGGCGTACTATCCTTCATCTGTGCTCAACTTAAAAAATTGTTGCCCCACAGGTAAAAGTTCAAAGGGTTTACTCAATTTTTCAGGACCGACTTTTGATCGATACAAATAGGGTAATAGCATTACTATATGGTGGATCTCGTTCAATAGGTCACTGTCGTTACCATTCTATATTGTAATTTAAAAAACTGTTTCCCTCAGTTAAACAAGTTACAGAGTCACAACGTAAGATTGCTTATGTTCCATTTCGTATTTCATTCAAATATTTACCCATATTTAGAGTGGTACTTTTCAGTAGGTCACTGTCGTATATATGTCATGTTGTTTGACCAAAATTTTAGTACGTACTATGGTCTCACAAAAAAACGTAGAATATAGACATGTTGTTTCTCTTCTAAGGTTACTATCTTACACCATGTGGTCAAATTAAAGTATGGTTGCCCGCTTCAGTAAAAAGTTAAAAGATTCTCAATTTCAGGACCTATTTTGAATCGTACAAAAAAAGGTTAATATTATACTAATATGTTGGATCTCTTCAATAGTCACTGTCGTACATTCTAGATTAAATTTAAAAACTGTTGCCCACCAGGTAAAACGATACAAGGGTCAAAACGTTGATGCTATATTCCAATTTCAATTTTCATTCAAATTTTTTGACCAATTTTGTACTTTTCACTAGTTCACTGTCTTACATCATTTACAGTTGACATAAATTTTAGGACGTACTATGTGTCTTACAAAAAAAACGTAAGTATATTAACACATGCTGTTTTCTTTTGTAGGACTATTTACACCCTTGATCAAATAATATTGCTTGCCCTCAGTAAAAGTTAAAAGGTTGACTTAATTTAGACCTACTTTGAGTCGTACAAACAAGGTAATATATACTGAATATTGGATCTCTTCAATAGTCACTGTTACATTCTATATAAATTTAAAGACGTTTCACCAGTAAAAAGTTACAAGAGTAACAAGTTTGATGCTATATTCCAATTTTCATATTTTCATTCAATATTTTGACCCATTTTTAGGTTTGTACTTTTCAGTAGGTCACTGTCTTAGCATCAGTGTTTGACATAAAATTTAAAGACATACTATGCGGTCTTACAAAAAAGTAGAATATACAGAAATGATTTCTCTTCTGCAGGATACTGTCTTACAATTTCTGTGATCAAAATTAAAGATTGGTTGCCCGCAAGTAAAAAAGTTTAAAAGGGTTTACTTTATTTTCAGGGACTAATTTGAGTGTACAAAAAAAGTAATATATTTGATATGTGGATCTCTTAATAGCACTGTTCGTACATTCATATTAAACTAAAAACTGTTGCCCCCTAGGTAAAAAAGTTACAAGAGTCAAAACGTTGATGCTAATATTTCAATTGTTCATATTTTCATTCAAAATGAAGCAATTAGGTTGGTACCTTTTCAATAGGTCACTGTCTTACATCATGCATTTGACATAAATTTTAGGACTACTATGGGCTTACAAAAAAACCGTTAGATATAAAGAACAAGGTTTCTTTTTTTAGGTTACATTTTACACCCTGTGATCAAATAAAAGATTGTTGCCCCTCAAGTAAAAAGTTAAAAGTTTTACTTCAATTTTCAAACCTACTTGATCGTACAAAAAAGGTAATATTTTTTGATATGTTGGATCTCTTCAAGAGGTCACTGTCGTACTTTCTAAATTATATTTAAAAACTGTGCCACCCAGGTAAAACTGCAAAAAGTCACAAACGATGATGCTAATTCCATTTTCATATTTTCATTTAAATATTTTTACACTATTTAGGTTGTGGTACTTTTCAGGAGGTCACTGTCTTACTTATGTAAGTTGATCATAAATTGTAGGACGTATCTGGCGTCTTATAAAAAAAACGTAAATATACAGACATCTTGTTTCTCTTCTGTAGGGTATTGTTTTACATTCTGTGATCAAATTAAGATTGTTGCCCTCAAGTAAAAAGTTTAAAAGGGTTTACTTAATTGTCAGGACCTAATATCAGTACAAAAAGGTATATATTCTGATATGTTGGATCTCTTTATAGGCACTGTCGTACATTCTATATTAATTTAAACTGTTGCCCCCGGGTAAAAGTACAAGAGTCAGCAACGTTGATGCTTTTCCAATATTTTATTTTTCATTCAAATATTTTGACCCATATTTACGTTGGACTTTTCAGTAGGTCACTGTCTACATTCATGTAAGTTTGACATAAATTCTAGGACGTACTATTTGTCTTACAAAAAAACGTAAGAGTAACCATATATGTTGTTCTCTTCGTAGGTTACTATCTTATACCCTATTTTCAAATTAAAGATTGTTTGACCTCAGATAAAAAGTTGAAAAAGGGTTTATTATTTCAGGGACATACTTTGAGTCGTAAAAAAAGGTAAAATAATTGATATGTTGGATCTCTTCAATAGGTCACCTGTCGTATACATTCTATATTAAATTTAAAAACTGTTGCCCCAATGTAAAAAGTTACAAGAGTACAACGTGATGCTATATTCCAATTTTTTTTTTCTATTTCATTCAAATATTTGACCCATATTTAGGTTGGAACCTTTCAGTAGGTCACTGTCTTACGTCATGTAGTTTGACATAAATTCTAGGACGTACTATTGGTCTTACAAAAAAAACGTAGAGTATACATATATGTTGTTTCTCTTCTGTAGGTACTGTCTTACATTCTGTGATCAAATTAAAAATTGTTGCCCCTCAGGTAAAAAGTTAAAAGGATTTACTCAATTTTCAGGACCTACTTTGAGTCGTACAAATAAGTTAATAAATAGTGATATGTTGGATCTCTTCAATAGGTCACTGTCGTACATTCTAATTTAAATTTAAAACTGTTGCCCCTCCGTTAAAAAGTTACAAGAGTCACAACGTTGATGCTATATTCCAATTTTCGTATTTTCATTCAAATATTTTGACCCATATTTAGGTTGGTACTTTTCAGTAGGTCACTGTCATATATCATGTTGTTTGACCCAAATTTTAGTACGTACATTGGTCTTACAAAAAAACGTAGAATATAGACATGTTGTTTCTCTTCTGTAGGTTACTATCTTACACACTGTGGTCAAATTAAAGATGGTTGCCCCTCAGGTAAAAAGTTAAAAGGATTTACTCAATTTTCCGGACCTCTTTCGAATCGTACAAAAAAGGTTATATATACTGATATGTTGGATCTCTTCAATAGGTCACTGTCGTACATTCTAGATTAAATTTAAAAACTGTTGCCCCCCAGGTAAAACGTTACAAGAGTCAAAACGTTGATGCTATATTCCAATTTTCATATTTTCATTCAAATATTTTGACCCATATTTAGGTTGGTACTTTTCACTAGATCCACTGCTTATTACATGCAGTTTGCATAGATTTTAGGACGCTCTATGGGTCTCTACAACAAAACGTTTTAGAATTATAAAGACATGCTGTTTCTCTTTTGTATATTACTATTTTACAAACTGTGATCAAATTAAATATTGTTGCCCCTCAGGTAAAAAGTTAAAAGTTTACTTAATTTATTACCTACTTTGAGTCGTACAAAAATAGTAATACATACTGATGTGTTGGATCTCTTCAATAGGTCACTGTCGTACATTCTATATTAAATTTAAAGACTGCTGCACCCATAAAAAGTTACAGGAGTAACAATGTTGATGCTATATTCCAATTTCATATTTTCATTCAAATATTTTGACCCATTAGGTTGTACTTTTCAGTAGGTCACGTCTTACATCATGTAGTTTGACATATTTTTAGGACATTATTTGTCTTACAAAAAAAACGTAGAGATACAACATGTTGTTTCTCTTTTGTATTGTACTGTCTACATTCTGTGATCAACAGTAGATGTTGCCCTCAAATAAGTAGAAGGGTTTACTTATTTTCAGGACCTAATTGAGTCGTACAAAAAAGGTAATATATTTTGAGTATGTTGGATCTCTTCAATAGGTCACTGTCGTACAGTTTATATTAAATTTAAAACTTGTTGCCCCCAAGTAAAAAGTTACAAGAATCACAACGTTGATCATATTTGTAAATTTTCATATTTTCATTCAATATTTTTGGACCCATATTTAGGTTGTACTTTTCAGTAGGTCACTGTCTTACACAATGTAGTTTGACATAAATTTTAGATTTACTATGGGTTTTACAAAAAAAAACCTAGAGTAGAATATACAGACATAATGTTTCTCTTATGTAGGGTACTGTTTACTTTGGATCAAATTAAAGATGTTGCCCCTCAAGTATAAAAAGTTAAAAGGGTTACTTAATTTTCAGGACCTAATGTTGAAGTTCGTACAAAAAAGTAATATATTCTGATATGTTGGACCTTTTAATAGGTCACTGTCGTACATTGTATATTAAATTTAAAAAACTGTTGCCCCCTAGGTAAAAAGTTACAGAGTCAAAACGTTGATGCTATATTTCAATTTTTTTTTCATTCAAATATTTTGACCCATAATTTGTTTGGAACTTTTCAGTAGTTCACTGTCTTACATTATGTAGTTTGAACATAATTTAGACGATCTATGGCTACAAAAAAAAGTTAGAATATACGACATGGTTGTTTTCTTCTGTAGGGTACTGTCTTACATTCTGTGATCAAATTATAGATTGTTGCCCTCAAGTAAAAAAGTTAAAAAGGGTTACTTAATTTCAGGACCTACTTTGATCGTACAAAAAGGTAATACATTGTTGATATGTTGTACCTTTCCCATAGGTCACTTGCCGTAATTCTATATTAAATTAAAAACTGTTGGCGCACCCCGGTGAAAAAGTACAAAAGGTTCACAACGATGATGCTAGTATTCCAATTTCTTATGTTTCATTCAATATTTTGACCATATTTAGGTTGTACTTTTCAGTAGGTCACTGTCTTACATTATGTAGTTTGACAAAAATCGGACGTACTTGGGTCTTACAAAAAACGTGATATCACAACATGTTGTTTTTCTTCTGTAGGGTATTGTCTTACATTCTGTGATCAATTATAGATTGTTTGCCCTCAATTAAAAAAGTGTGTTTAAAGAAGTATGTCGTTACTTAAATTTCTCTGAATCTAATTTCTGTTCGTTATCATAAAATAAAAATATTCATAAAAAAAAAGCAATATATTCTGTATGTTGGATCTCTTCAATAAGTCACTGTCGTACATCCTATATGAAATTTAAAAAACTGTAGCCCCCCAGGTAAAAAGTTAACTAAGAGTCACAAACGTTTTGATGAGTAAATGTTTTAACTATTACCGTATTTTCATTATTTGTGCATTTCAAATATTTAGCACCCCCGTT
The DNA here is from genome assembly GCA_015478945.1 of Trachelipus rathkii. Classification (NCBI taxonomy): domain Eukaryota; kingdom Metazoa; phylum Arthropoda; class Malacostraca; order Isopoda; family Trachelipodidae; genus Trachelipus; species Trachelipus rathkii. Next base: position 10,932 of record JABUQX010089314.1, on the reverse strand, counting down.
TTAGGTTTTAGACTTTTTCAGTAGAGTCACTGTCTTTGAGAATTCGAGCTGTTACTCTTTGAAATCATAAATTTGCATGGTATCTAACTATATTGTGCTACTTAGCAAAAACGATTGCCATAGAGTATTTAGTGTAACTTGAATAATGCATATTCTGTCTGTAGTACGGTACTGTATATACAATACTTGGTTTATCTAATATTACAAGAATTGTTTGCCTCTCTTCTAATTTAAAAGTAAAAAGGGTTCTTTACTTAATTTTCAGAATACTTTGAGTCGTACATGTATAAGAGTCAAATATTTATTCGTGATATGTTGCGATCTCTTCAATTTAGCGTCACTGTCGTTATGTACTAATTCTTAATTTAAAGATATTTAAAAACTTTGCCAATCAGGTAAATAAGTTAATCAAGAGTTCACAACTTAGATCAGTACATATTATCTCACTATATTATCTATATTTTATCTATTAAATATATATATTAGGAAACATATTTATTAGTATTATATACATATTTACTAGTATATAGTAATAGTCTACTGTCTTATAATCATTTGTATTTATGATAACATTATAATTTTAATAGACGTAAGTGAGTCTTACCAAAAAAAACGTATAGAATATATATAACTCATTGTTGTTCACTACATAGTAGGTACTATATCATTTACATTCTTGAGTTTTCAAATATTTAAAAATTTTAGTTTGCCTCACTCAATGTAAATAGTTTAAAAAGTGATTATTACTCTCTAATTTATTTCAGATCCTTTACCTATTGTAAGTATATTGTACAATAAAAAGATTAATATACTTGATATGTTGATCTTCTCTACTAATATAGTGACATCTGTCGTATATTCTGTATATTATTATAATATTTAATAAAAACTGTTGGACCTACTTCAGTTAAGAGAAAGATACAAGAGTCACAACGGTGATGCTATATTTCAATTTTTATAATTTTTCATTCTCACACATATTTAGTTGTGACCCCCACATTTTAGGTGAGTACTTTTAGTAGATGACTTTGCTCTCTCCTAGTACACATGTAAGTTGACAGTAAGTAATTATTAGGACAGGCGTCACTTTATTGAGTGCTTGTGTCATTAACAAAAAACTATAAGAACACTATACAATGGATGTCTCTTCTGTAAAGGATCAATACTATCTTACACACTGTGGTCATAATTATAAGATTGTTTGCTCACCTCTCAGAGTTGAAATAAGCTAATAAGGTATATTACTCATTATTTTCTAATGAGACCTATTTTTATTAGTCGTTATCAAAAATGGTAATTAATTATTTACTATATATGTTGGATATACTCTTATTAAACTAGTCACTGTGTATATGTTATATCTATAATAAATTTTAAAATGTTGCTCACTTCAGTTAAAAAGCTGCAAAGAGCACAACGTTGATAGCTATATATTTACAATTTTAATTATTTTCATTCAAATTATTTTTGAACCCTATATTTGGGTGGTTACTTTTTTAAGTAGAGTATATACAATCTCCTATATATATATAAATCATTGCAGTTTGACTATAAATAATTCTATAGGCACCGGATATAAACTAAATTAGGAGAGATGACGAGAGAGATTACAAAAAAAACGTAGAAATACGACATTGTTATTGATATTCTGTAGGGTAGACTGTGATCTAACTATTCTGTGATCAATGAAAGATTGTTGGTTCCTCACAAGTAGAGAAAGTTAAAGGGGAGTATACTTATTTAGAGGAGAGAGAGAGGCCATAATAAATTTCCGTACGTCGTACGCGAAAAAAAAGATATCAAATTATCATCACATCGATATGTTGGCATTCTTAGATTTAGTCCACTGTCGGTTGATTAATACTCTTGTATATATATTTAAAAAATGTTGGCCTCTTTAAGAATAAGCCCACAAGTAAAATAGTTTACGATAGCACTCCATGCACGTGTCGATCCAGTATTCTCAAGTTCACTTATTAACACTTACGTTTTATCCACAAATAATTTGTCGGTTGATACTTTATTAGTAGGTCAGTCACAGATCTTTTTAACTCATGTAGTTATCTTTATGGACAGTAGCGAATAGTGTTAGAGAACGTACATATGCTCTATACAAAAAGAAAACAAAACTAGAAGGTTATACAGTCATGTTACTGTTTCTTCTTGATAGACAGTCTTACTTTGCTTTGGATATCTCAAAATTATAGAGATTGTTTCACGCACTCTTATAGAGAATGTCTTATAAATTGCAATTGTCTACTTAAACTCTCAAGGAAAGTGATGATTTTACTTGCCAAATTTGAGAATTTTGTGTTACAAACACAAAAACTTGCTCTCGAAAACATATAAAAACGGGGATTCTAAGTACGGGTTGGATAATAATATGTCTGATGTAATGGTGTCAATCTTCATATACTAGTCGTCCATGTTCATAATACCAAATCAACGTTTTTTATCCTTAAGCATATATTTAAATAAAGTTTTTTCTCTCCACATTATGATTTGAGTGTTCTAATAATAATATAACACAGTGATGATAACAATATTATTGAGTGTGAGAGAGTTATGGGTTCAAAATGCTTCCTGTAATGTCTTATAATTTCGAAGATATACAAGAAGCGTGATTTTGATTCCATCAATTACCCTTTTTAATTCTCTTTATTTTAAAGTTGATTTACTTATTCTCAAGATAGTGTTCAATGACTTAGCTTTAAACATGCACTGGTAGTTTGAAATAGAATTCTAGAGACGTTATCTGTATTAGTTCTTATACATAAACATGACATTTTTAGAAGTAATACAGGACATGCTGTTCTCCTTCTTTGTAGAGAATATGAACTGGTCGATGACAATACATAGATCTCGTGATGGTATCTCAAATGTGAAAAGATTGTTGCCTACCCTCATATACGTGTTAAAATAGCTTAAAACTTATTAGTTTTGGTTATCCTACACTTGGAGAGGTGTATGCTGCTGCCGCAGTTTAGAATACAATTTGTAATAACTAGTGAGTGAGTATCATTCGTTCAGTAGAGTTGTGTACGCATAGTTTTTCTTTCTGGTGCTTATTAACTAGTCATGATGTCAGATTTTCTACAGACCGACAATAAGGAATGGTTTAATTTTTATACCTTGCCAGTTTTCAGACCTCGGCAAAGGAGAGTAGAGGCTTCTCCATATGCTAGAGTTATAAGCAATGATATAGGTGAGTTGAGGAAAAATTTATTAAGGCATTCATCAATAAGGAAACTCTCGGTTTGTTTTGAATAAATAACAACCACTGTTATCAATTTGGTAAATTATTTAGAAAATTATTTTTAGTTACGTAAACAGTATTTTTGAGTAGTGTAATATCCTTCAAGAAAAATACGGTAATTATCTAGTATTGGTAAGTCCAGTTCACGTACATAGTATATTAAAATTATAAACATT
>JABUQX010089313.1:22500-26214 GCA_015478945.1 Trachelipus rathkii | reverse complement strand
AAAGCTGTATGTTTGTAAAAAGTGACTCAATATCGAAGCTGGTCATATAACAACTGTCGAGCGATAGGTTATTAATTAAATTAGAAAAATGAAATGAGTCGTGAACCGTATATTGATTTTGAGTTAAGGGCCTAATATATGGAACAAGGAACTTGGCCAAATTATACGTAGGTGAGTTTATAGCTGAGAGGATGGGGCGTAGTGGCAGGTTCGGCTTGTGTGTTTTAGGTAGGCCATAAATCGAGCCTGGTACTGTACCGGAGGATTGTAAACCATTGAAATTAGATGCCAGATGCCCCGCAGTTTTTAATTTTCGGATGAAATTATTTATTTTTGTTTCGATTTTCAGAACGTGTTTAAAAATATCAACCTTAAGAATTTTGAACTTTGTTAAGTCGGATACCAGGACCTTAAGTTTAGATATATAATCTTCTCTATTCAAAACAACTACACCCTTGCCTTTGTCAGGTTTGGTTATAATAATTGATTTATCCTTTCTAAGCCCCTTCAAGATTTTCAAATCAGCATAACAAACGACGGGGGAAAATACTTTATGGCTTTTAAAACTATAATAAAATCTATTCGCTAAATATTTAACATCCTGAAGTAAATTATTGTTCTTTATTGAAGGTAGCTTGTTCAGCTGTGAGTAAAGTTTTTCAAACATTAGGAAATATTCATTAAAATCAATCTTAAAACACGGCAATTTAAAATCCAAGCCCAGAGCTAACAACCGTTTCTCATTTTTAGATAAAATTTTATTGCTGAAATTAAAGATTACTTTGTCCGGATCTATATTCAGATTATAAGTAAATCCCAACTTTTCTAGCTTACGACTATGTCGAACTTTGACCGACTCACAAAAAAGTGCCATTCTTTCATTAATAAAATGTTTCAACCAAAAATAATCAACGAAGGATACTTGCCGTTTCAAATCATCAGAAGAATTTCTAATCTCTTCAGTGTATCTGCTGATTAGTCGCTGCTTAAATCTAATTTCCGCTAAAAGCAGGGAACGTGTTATTTTTTTGTAAAGATTAGTAGAATTAAGTGACTTACGGTATAATTTAAACTTCATAAATCTTGGGACGTAGTCGTAACCTTTGCAGACCGATAGGAAGTGCAAATCCAATCTTGCTTTTGACAAATTTTTATTAAATTTCTCCAGTTTGCGAAAAGATCGTAAAGTCGCTTCATTGTATCGTTCTTTAATAATGCTTGAAACAGGTTTATTTCTAGGAAATCTTATCTTAAGGATAAAAGCGTATACAGCAACTAGAATTTTCCACATTTTTTATTTATTTACTTAATCAGACGTTTCGGATAAAGGTCTATCCATCATCAGTGAATTAAAAACATAACACATTCAAAATAAAATATATAAAACATTCATGATAAATTAACAAAAGTTTTTGCACCTCCATATCGAATAAATCTGCTAAAACATTAAAAACAAAGCTGAGAATGAATACTGGTTGGTTGGTTTTTATTTAACATCAAATGAAACAGGACTATATAAGGGAAAAAATTAAATGACTAAACGAAATTTTTTATAAATAATAATAATAATAATAATAATAATAATAATAATAATAATAATAATAATAATAATAATAATAATAATAATAATAACAATGACTAATAATAATAATAATAATAATAATAATAATAATAATAATAATAATAATAATAATAAAATACTGATAATGGTTTTGAAGCTGCACCAACAATGTCATGCAAGCTGAAGTACGAGCCTATACTATGAGCATTAACACAAACAAATCTGAAGTCACATTGGAAAAGATGGTGTTAAAACCTCTCTAAGTAACCTGACCAGGTCCAAGGAGATGCTCCCTGCCTTGCTTAAATACTGTGTTGTGTATAAATATATTATTATTATTATTATTATTATTATTATTATTATTATTATTATTATATTATTATTATTATTATTATTATTATTATTATTATTATTATTATTATTATTATTATTATTATTATTATTATTATTATTATTATTATTATTATTATTATTATTTTTTTCTTTTATATTATTATTATTATTATTATTATTATTATTATTATTATTATTATTATTATTATTATTATTATTATTATTTGGAAAAAAATTTCGTTTAGTCATTTAATTTTTTCCCTTATATAGTCCTGTTTCATTTGATGTTAAATAAAAACCAACCAACCAGTATTCATTCTCAGCTTTGTTTTTAATGTTTTAGCAGATTTATTCGATATGGAGGTGCAAAAACTTTTGTTAATTTATCATGAATGTTTTATATATTTTATTTTGAATGTGTTATGTTTTTAATTCACTGATGATGGATAGACCTTTATCCGAAACGTCTGATTAAGTAAATAAATAAAAAATGTGGAAAATTCTAGTTGCTGTATACGCTTTTATCCTTAAGATAAGATTTCCTAGAAATAAACCTGTTTCAAGCATTATTAAAGAACGATACAATGAAGCGACTTTACGATCTTTTCGCAAACTGGAGAAATTTAATAAAAATTTGTCAAAAGCAAGATTGGATTTGCACTTCCTATCGGTCTGCAAAGGTTACGACTACGTCCCAAGATTTATGAAGTTTAAATTATACCGTAAGTCACTTAATTCTACTACTTTGTACAAAAAAATAACACGTTCCCTGCTTTTAGCGGAAATTAGATTTAAGCAGCGACTAATCAGCAGATACACTGAAGAGATTAGAAATTCTTCTGATGATTTGAAACGGCAAGTATCCTTCGTTGATTATTTTTGGTTGAAACATTTTATTAATGAAAGAATGGCACTTTTTTGTGAGTCGGTCAAAGTTCGACATAGTCGTAAGCTAGAAAAGTTGGGATTTACTTATAATCTGAATATAGATCCGGACAAAGTAATCTTTAATTTCAGCAATAAAATTTTATCTAAAAATGAGAAACGGTTGTTAGCTCTGGGCTTGGATTTTAAATTGCCGTGTTTTAAGATTGATTTTAATGAATATTTCCTAATGTTTGAAAAACTTTACTCACAGCTGAACAAGCTACCTTCAATAAAGAACAATAATTTACTTCAGGATGTTAAATATTTAGCGAATAGATTTTATTATAGTTTTAAAAGCCATAAAGTATTTTCCCCCGTCGTTTGTTATGCTGATTTGAAAATCTTGAAGGGGCTTAGAAAGGATAAATCAATTATTATAACCAAACCTGACAAAGGCAAGGGTGTAGTTGTTTTGAATAGAGAAGATTATATATCTAAACTTAAGGTCCTGGTATCCGACTTAACAAAGTTCAAAATTCTTAAGGTTGATATTTTTAAACACGTCCTGAAAATCGAAACAAAAATAAATAATTTCATCCGAAAATTAAAAACTGCGGGGCATCTGGCATCTAATTTCAATGGTTTACAATCCTCCGGTACAGTACCAGGCTCGATTTATGGCCTACCTAAAACACACAAGCCGAACCTGCCACTACGCCCCATCCTCTCAGCTATAAAATCACCTACGTATAATTTGGCCAAGTTCCTTGTTCCATATATTAGGCCCTTAACTCAAAATCAATATACGGTTCACGACTCATTTCATTTTTCTAATTTAATTAATAACCTATCGCTCGACAGTTGTTATATGACCAGCTTCGATATTGAGTCACTTTTTACAAACATACCCGTCAAAGAAACAATAGATATTATAACCAACTCATTATATGAAA
>JABUQX010089313.1:0-5000 GCA_015478945.1 Trachelipus rathkii | reverse complement strand
TTTAATCTGCCCAACATCGAGCTATAAGTTTGACTTGAATGCAGATCCGGAAGGAGAAGGATTACTAAAAATTTTACGGAGTAATTTCCTTTTCAAATAACTTGATTGCCCTTACGAGGGAAACAAATATTTTTAGACCTATTAATAGTGAGTCACTTGAACTTGGTAAAAAGTTTTGAGATTATCGAACCAATTGGTAAAAGTGATCATAACATGATTAAATTTACCATTAATATTGAAAACAAAATACACAACAATTACTTGAAGTTTCCAGATTTTAAGAACGCCAATTTTAATGGCTTAAAAGACAGTTTATCTGTCTATGACTGGGATGAGATATTAACAGGAAATGCAAATGTAATGTGGGATACGTTTCTACAAATATTTAAAGACAAAGAAAAAGATTTTGTTCCATATAAAATGAAGCTAACTTTACCAAATTCGAAGCCAAGATGGTGGAATAATGAAATTAGAGATTCTTTAAGTAAAAGAAATAGAGCTTATAAACTATGGAAGTCGTCTCCTTCAGTGGAAAATAATAATAGTTACATAGCTTGTCGTCGAAGCTGCAAACGATTAATTAGATATTATAAACGAAACTATGAAATTAATATTGCTCGTGAATGTAAAATTAATCCTAAAAAGTTTTACAAATATGTTAATAACAAAAGTTCCATTAAGGAATCAATTGGACCTTTAGTGGACATTAATGGTAATTTAAAATCAAACAGTGCTGATATGGCAAACATTTTAAATAATTTTTTCTCGACAGTTTTTACGAAAGAGAATCTAGATAGCCTGCCTAGCATGGAAGACATAAGGGATTTTCATGCAGACAACATTTTAGATACATTTGAAATTCTAGAAGAGGAAGTTGCTTTCCAGATTGATAAACTGTTAATAAATAAATCACCTGGACCAGATGGATACTATCCAATGCATCTCAAAAATTTGAAAGACATATTAGTGAAACCTTTGACAATGATTTTCAATAAGTCTTTAAAGGAAGGAATAGTTCCTCATGATTTCAAAATTGCTAATATAACTCCAATTTTCAAAAAGGAGATCGTAAGGTTCCGAATAACTACAGACCAATTAGCTTGACTTCTATAGTGGGTAAAATTTTGAAGGAATACTAACTAACAGGTTAGTTGCACATCTTGAAGATCATGGATTGCTCAAGAATACCCAACACGGTTTTAGAAGAAATAGATCATGCTTAACAAATTTTCTAGATTTTTTTATGTGGTTATTAACGATGTATGATAATATAAATCCTTCGATGTTCACTTTACTTAGACTTTCAAAAGGCATTTGATACTGTCCCTCATCAAATGATAATTGAAAAGCTTAGAGTCATCGGATTCGAAGGAAGACTTTTTAAATTGGATTAAAAAGTGGCTTTTCGGATCGACAACGAGTCGTTATTTCAGTGGTGAATCTTCACCATTGACGAATGTTACTATGTGGTGTACCCCAAGGAGTGTTGTCCGGTCCAATTATGTTTTTATTATTATATTGTAAATCTGACATAGATGATAATATTTCAGGCAATATTTCGAAATTTGCGAATGATACGAAACTTGGAAATCGCATAATATGTGGAGATTAAGCATTATCAATTACTCCAAAGGCGACTTAAACAAGATTGTTAATTGGTCAAAAAACTTGGCAAATGAAATTTAATACTGATAAATGTAAGATTATACATTTTGGGAGTAGGAACAACGTAAATATGATTACAAAATAGATAACACAATTAATCAAAGTTGTCAGTGAGGAAAAGGAAATTAATTTAGGAGACTCAAAAGTATTGTAACATTAATTAAGGGATATGCACGAAAAACAATGTGCTGAAGCTGATTAAACAAGCAAATAAAGCTCTATGATTTATTGCCAGAAACTTCGAGATATAAATCTAAAACTATAATATTCCTCTCATATAAAAACATTAGTTAGGACCTCATCAGAATACGCAGATGCGTTTGGAGTCCACTACCTCAAAAAAGACGAAAAAATTGAAAGAAAATATTCAATTAGAAGGGCAACCAAATTAATCCCCGAATTAGAGTAAATCATATACGAGGCAACGACTACGTTGACAATAGATATCCATCTTTAGAGACAAGAAGATGAAGAGGGAAAAATTAATAGAAGTTTTAAAAATACTAAATAAATAAATTTGACAATATCGATTACAGGAAATTCTTTAGATATAGTAATTTTTTAATGATGTAACACGAATTAATGGGCATAAAATGGGCATAAAATTTGTCATAAACGATTTCAAACAAATCCATTATTAAACACTAAGATATTTCTTCATCACTTACGATGTAATTGAGAATTGGAATAGTCTCTCTTATGAAATCATGAACCAGCAGCTAACATCGACTTCATTCACAGAAAAAGTGTAGAAAACACTTTAAGAATTGGTATCTTAAGTGAACGTCAATTCACAATTCGAATTTTAACTTTATTGCAAATGGCAAGATATGTAGTACACTGAAGCCTATAGGTAAAAATCAAAACTGAAAAAAAAAATTGAAATCATTAGAAAATGTACTTAATAAGTTACGATCGTTTCAAAATGAATCAACTGCTTGTTAGTAGCTGGATGTTCATGGCTTGAAAAACAGTATCAACGATAATACTTTAAGCGCGGTGACAACTAGGTGATATCATTAATCGCCTACTCGCCCTATAACCTATAATAAATACGACTTTGATCTGAGCTGTGTTCACCGCATAGAACATTCTGTTACAAATAACTGTACGAACACTTTCAGTGAATACTTATAGTATTAGAACATATTTTTTCTAAAGACTGTGATTCTAATCGATTCACGCTTGAAAACTGTAGTTGATGCTTAGCTGAAGTTAGCAAACATATATCGTCACATGACAGAGGAACATCCAAACACAATTAAATAAACAAAAATACTAAACATACTATGATGTTTGTTGCTTAGAAGCAGATCTGCTCTAAGTGAGCAGGACTCATTGTTACATAGAAAATAGGTAAAAATAATATTACTTATTTTCAAAATACATTCACAGGTTTCTGTTTTAATAACAGTAGGGGGACACATCCAACAAAATTAAATTAAACAAAAATACTAAACAGACTAGCCTTGATGTGACTGTAAAGTCTGGTGTCGTGTTTTTGAGTTTTTTTTTAGTTTCCTTCTCTTCTTATTATGCATCATCTTAAATCTTCATCTTCATCTTTTCATATCTTCATCTTCTTCTTCTTCTTCTTCTTCTTCTTCTTCTCTTCTCTTCTTCTTCTTCTTCTTCTCTTCTTCTTCTTCTTTCTTCTTCAGGACGAGTGAATAAGATTGCAAATTCTGATAGGAACAACAATATGATACATACTAGATGGACACTATTCAAAGTTGTCAGTGAGAAAGGTATCTAGAATATTAAATTAATAAGGATTAAAGTTTGCGATATAATATGCTGAAGTTGTTAAGAAAGCAAATAAAAGCTCTGGCTATTGCCAGAAATGTCGATATAAATTCTAGAAAATATAATAGATTCCTCACTCTATTTAAAACATTGTAGGACCTTCATCGGAACACGCAGTGCATTTTCACACTTACCGTATAACACATTCAAATATGTCATGCATAGAAAAACACTTCGAAAAGAATTCAAGAGGGCAACCAAATTAATACCAGAATTGAGAGGTAAGTCAACGAGCAACGACTACGCGAATTAAATATACATTCTTTAGAGACAAGAAGATTGAGAGGAAATTATAATAGTTTTCAAAAATACTAAATAAAAAAAATTGAACAAGCTATAATCGATTATCCATCTATATTTACAAAACACACACGGCACATTCGACGTATCTTTACCACACCACCCACATTCAAGATAAACGCACGCACATAACACACCCTCCGTATGTGAAGGCAGGATACCCATACACCACGAATATAAGATGACTCTATTATAGACCAAGTGCTCTGACACAAAAGAAAACTTGTTGCTGAACTATCATACTTCAACTCGAATTTTACTATACTCAAACAATACTAGACATCAGCATAGTACCGGCTGAGTATGGTGAATCGAATTAGAACACTTTGAAATCATTTAGCAAATGTTTAAAATCGCATCGTAAAAAGAATTTCGTTTGTAATAGCGTTAATTTGATTGCTGGAAAGTACGGCGCTGTCTAGAGTATTGATCTCTAATGGGGATGTGCATCGATATCGGCTCTAATGTAAATTATATAGCCTTTGATGTTCACCGCATAGAACAATCTGTTCTTAAGAGCGGCTGATCTTATCAATCTCATATCTGATAGGACGAAATAATTCCAAACAAAATTCCCCACCACTCAGATGTAACATGTATATGTTTGAGTAGAAAAGATCTGTTCTAAGCGAGCAAACTCATTAGTGTCCATTGACGAGTGGACACATTCGCAACTAATAAATTAACAAAATTACTAACAAACTTATGTTGTTTTGGCCTTAGAAGCAGATCTCGTCTAAGTGAGCAGGACTAATTATTGTCACATTGACAGTGTAGACGCATTCCAACACAAGTAAATAAACAATTAATACTTATCAGGACTATGACGTTTGGGCTGCTTAAGAAACTGATCTTTCTAAGGTGAGCATAACTCATATTTTACTTTTGAAATTATGTTAAAACTTAAAACATATCTTATTCAAAAAATAATAACAGATTTGTTTTAAGAATAGTGTATACACATCAAACGCATTAAAATAAACAAAATACGTAACTAGACTAGAATTGAGGTGGACTGTAAAGTCCTTTTCTATGTCGGTACTCCTTGTAGTTCTTGCAGTTCGTCTTAAGTTAGAGATTTTCTTTGCAAATAGTGAACATGCAATATGCGTTATTTCAATTTTAAGAAAAAACTGTTAGATATGCATTCTTAAGGAAATTGTCTTTTGAACTTTAATTCAACTCATATCTTACTTTATTCAAAAGCACTAAGAATTATTGGTGAGCTT
>JABUQX010089312.1:5000-10000 GCA_015478945.1 Trachelipus rathkii | reverse complement strand
CCTCGAACCTACACCCCAGAAATACAAACAAACTAACCACAACAACAAACCAAAACAACACGATTCACCACAATAAACTAATCTCACTATAAATACATCGATCAATAGAGACAGCGGTAGCCGGACCTCACTAAAATCTACCAACAACCACGGTGTCAGCACACTCCCCACAGCTAAATCCCCAACAGCACACATCACACTCACCCGAAACCCACAGGAGCCAACACCAACACCACCCACAATCAAGAACCAACCATCCGCTATCGAATTACCGCACCCTCCTATAATTTTTAATGGCTTCTGTGAAATGCGGCATAAAAAAATGAGGTGGTCAACTTCCTCACGACATTATTTGATACGGTTGTTCGTTCCACGCAATTGTATCCCATAAACAACTAAGACGTTCTCCGTAGACATCATGTGCCTACAAAAGCCGAAATGTGTCAATATGAAATAATTAGGTTAAATACAATAGGTATATCCAATAGTATTTAAAAATATCGATACAGCTAACAAAGGAATTAAATTAAATACCTAGTGCATAACCTTTAGATTACATTGATATGTACCATGTAGCCTAATAAATACGGCCATGTGAATGTGTACAACCAACTAACAGCTATCATGTGAGGTTATGTCATAACCTAAAAATTATGAGTAATAAAGTGTAGTGAAACGTATAACTTCAGAGTGGTTTGTTTAGTCAGAGCCATACATTTGGAACATGCCACGACCAGTATACGCAGGACGAAAAGCGTGACATATTGGAGGTTATAACATTACGCATAAACAGGAATTCTCGCAGAGCTGCTGCAGAATATGGGCAACGTTATCCACATCGACGACCGCCGAGCCCCATGGCATTCGATGGAGTTTACAGACGGTTTCAAGGGTAGCATGGTCGAAGTTCAACCCCTCCATTCCAGCATACGGGAGGGGGGTTTTGTGTCCCTACATTCGACGTCGAACTGGACGTTCCGCTTACACCCATGAAAAAGTCCAAACGTCCTCATTACGGCCAGGCTAGCTTCGTCTTGGGAAATCGAAGGAACCATAACGACGGATTCGTTTGCATACAACATTGTATCCATATTGGCCATACAAATTGTGCATGGTTTGATCGTGGAGACCAAAAAGAGCGGCTGGGATCTTGGCTGTTCATTGATTGCCTTCTGAATGGATTACCGTACTTATTGGAAAATATCTTATGGACCGATGAATTTCGCTTTACAATAACGGTATGTATAACAGGTGAAACTTCAGACATTAGGCGGAAACAAACCCCCATATAACATTCACTAGCCAATCACCAGGTCTCATACTCAGACAACGTTTGGTGTGGTATACTCAAATAGTAGGATTATCAGGCCTTACTTCTTCGAGGGAAATTTGACAGGACAGCGTTACCTCCATTTCCTGCAGACTGTCCTTGTTGACCTCCTGAGTGATATACCTTTAAGAACACAACGAAGAATATATTACCAACATAATGGGTGCCCAGCACATAATGCAGCTATAGTGACGACCTACCTCGACAAGACCTTTCCAGGAAGATGGTCGAAGATCTGCGTCCATCCATGGCGCACGGTTCACCCGGAACTTACTCCCCACAGAAAAGAAAATTCCAGTGGTAGTTATCATCAAACATACGTGTACGGCTCGGTTAATGAACCCAGTAACGCTCGGCCCGGATGATCTTTGCGTCGATTAACCAACGCCAAATAGGTGAATCCAACCGGCATCACTGTTCATGGCATGCAATGAAACCTGGCGCCAGAGGGCTGAGGCATGTATTCGCGTGGATGAAGCATCTTCGAACAACATTTGTAAATACTGTATGTGCAAGTTGAAACGACCCTTGACGCTCTTTTCCTTCTTGCATGCTGCGGATAATGATTCATAGGTGTAAATTTGTTATGATACTATTAACAACGTTATTACATTACATGTATCGATATTATGAGCTGTCTTGAATAACATTGTTTTCTTCAACCTTTTCACATTCACGTTTAAAACTATTGTTGGTAACATTGACACGTTATGGGTACATTACGGGGAAAACGGACAACCGTATCAAAAAATGTCAAGAGGAAGAGCCCACCTCATTTTTTATGTGCATTTCAAAGAAGCCATAAAAAATATATCCCATTCGACATTCGCATGGTTTGTGCGCTGTTTTCGTATTGCGCGTGCGCAGACACCAACGAACATATCCATCCTTCTTATGAATTAAATAATCGAAACTTATATTCTTCACATTTTCATACTTAACATCCCGTACGTATACACCGCTTGTAACATAACTCGTGAGGAGCATGCCTATATATAAATTATATATACTTATATATATATATATATATATATATGATAATATATATATATATATATATATATATATATAGTATATATAATACCTCCTACAACAGACTGCCGGATATCCGACCGGATATCCGGCCGGATATCGGATAGTGAATTAGCCGGATATCCGGTATCCGGCTATCCGGCTAATTCACTATCCGGCCCATCCCTAATATATATATATATTATATATATATATATATATATATATATATATATATAATATAATATATATATATATATATATATATATATATATATATATAATATATATTATATATACAATATATATATATGATATATGTATATATATATATATATATATATATATATATATATATATATTATATATATATATATATATATATATATATATATATATATATATATATTATATTATATATATATATATATATATATATATATATATTAGTATGGGGAGCGCTCTTGACATTCGGGCTGCTCGGGCTCGGCCCGAGTTAAGCCACAGATCCGAATGTCAATACAGACATATATTTTTTAGTACTCATGTACCTTCCTGGCTACTTTTTATATCTGGCGTTTTGAAAATGATGGGTCACCACCAGGTGGCCCCCCTTTTTCAAGTACGTTCGTCAGTTATTTTATGTATGGATGTCTGTGTATGTGTATGTTTTCACCCTGTTATCACCCTATATTCACCCTTTACTTCTATTCAGTTATTGCATCACATTCTTTCCAGGACCTTTTTTTTGGTGACAGTTTTGTCACCACCCTGTCACTCATTCG
Organism: Trachelipus rathkii; assembly: GCA_015478945.1. NCBI lineage: Eukaryota > Metazoa > Arthropoda > Malacostraca > Isopoda > Trachelipodidae > Trachelipus > Trachelipus rathkii. The sequence continues at coordinate 6,874 of JABUQX010089312.1, read as the reverse complement.
TTACATGTATATTTAATTAACTTTCTATTACTTTTTTTTATATATCTCATGTTCTTACTAGAGTTACTTTTTGTCACCTTGTTTATACTTCATGAGTTACTTTATGTTTTCATTCATATTGCGTCGCGTTATGTTAATCAGCGTCATTTCATTTATCGGCGATTTCCATCGTCTTACGTTTGAGTCACAAGTCCGCCATCATCAGGTCGCAAGCCTGTTAATCATCGTTGTCGTCGCCATCATCGTCATTGTCCGTTTTTCGCAAGTCTGAGCCGCATCGCATCGCGTCGCAAGGTTGCCGCTTCGTGCCCCGTTGCATTTTGAAGTCTAGATTGATCAAGGCATGATGTCCTCTGTCTATAAGGCTGCATCGAACAACGGAGAAGTTTGTTTGTTTTTCCATCTGGCTCTGGTAGACCTCTTTGAACGTGAGGTCAGAAGCTTATACCTCACCACCACCTTTCACATGCTTTGCTCTTCTGTTCTCGTGGGATCGTAGCGGTGAGGTTGGTTTCACTGATCCCCCACATCCTCTATGGCTGCTCTTGTGCTCTGCAGGAAGGTTTCACAGGTCACCCGAACCCTTCGGGTCCTCTTTGAGGAGTGGTCACCACATGTCATTTTATACTACTGAGTCATGTATATGCACAGACGTTTGCGCATTTATGTATATGCATCATGCGTTTGCGCATACCATCTTCTATCTTCTGACCCGATTCATCCCACCAGCAAGGAATAACATTAAATTGCGGGTTTTAAAAAGTGACCTCTTCCAGTCACTGACCGAACTTAAACTCGACTACTAACCACTTTGGCAAGTGTATTGGAATTAACAGATTGGGCTCGCCTCAAAGGCCGATAATACTTAAACATTTGGTCCTTATATATAAATGATTTTGCATAGCAAAAATTTAGGTCTTATATCAGACTTATTCCAAATTAAATTTGGAAATTTTATAGCAATTACGCAATTTATATATATATATATATATATATATATATATATATATATATATATAAATATATATATATATATATATATATATATATATATATATAACGAGAGAGGAGAAGAGAGAGAGAGAGAGAGAGAGAGAGAGAGAGAGAGAGAGATAGAGGGAGGAGATGAGAGAGGAGAGAATGAAGAAGACTTCGATCTATTTGCATTGGTATTCCGAAACACGTGTTTAAGATATTCAACAGAGTACATTATATATATATATATATATATATATATATATATATATATATATATATATATATATATATATATATATATATATATATATATATATATATATATATATATATATATATATATATAATGAGAAAGAGTAAAATCGCTACCATCCATGCACACACACATACATATACACATACTTGCACATACACACATACACACATACACACACACCTTTTACTTAAAATAAAAATGAGTCCTGGGATGAAGGATCGGTATCCAGAGGAGCGTTCGGGACGAAGCCCTATAAGCATTCATTCACAATAGATGAGTTAGTACTTTGGGAGTCGCAGCAATTTACACTCAAAACCAGGAAAATCTGAGCAATGACATTAAAAATTAGAAATATATTTAGGAAGTTATAGCAATAAAAAATAATGAAAAAGAATTGAGAAACAACATAGAAATAATTAAACAAGTTAAACAAGAAAAAGAATGAGGAAGGAGGAAGGAAGAAGAAGGAGAAAGGAGGAAGACTTGTATTATAGCAATTGAGTGATTGCAATAATACTTTTTATTTATAAAATTTTATTTATTTTGTTTATAAACATTTTTGTTTTTACTAAAATTTTAAGAAATTTTATTAAAAAAGTCGTAGCAAATGAGTGATTGTATGTAGCGGTACATGCACAGG
>JABUQX010089311.1:0-50318 GCA_015478945.1 Trachelipus rathkii | reverse complement strand
CAACTTAGTCAATAAATCGAACATACGAGGGAAGTAAAACAGTTTTCGTATTTATAAAAGAAATAATTTTCATTGAAAAGGCGTTATATAAATACATAGAAACATATAAATACATAAAAATATAAGTTTTTTTAATATACTTAAATTACTTAGGTTATCAGAGAACAGAGGATTCAAGTTGGGTACGTTCTAGTATTATCTCTCTAAAGAATTCAATACCCGTTTGAAAGAAATGTAAGTATAAATGTCTGTCAAGCAACACTAAACCATTTTTTCGGCATATGTCGATTCAACAGCAACTCATTCCCTCATACAAGAGAGAAGTAAACTCATTCAAGCTGATTTTATTTAAAGCATTTTCTTGTATAACCGCATTATATGGGAAACCACATGAGTAGTGGTATTATCGTAGATTACACCGTGAGCTATATGTAATATTAAGTCATCGAGAATGTCAACATCGTTAAAGATGCGATTTAATTCATTTTTTTATTTAAGCAATGCCTGTAATATTTTCAGAAACGTTCGAACGCTGAAACCTATACATGTACAGTAGAAGGTCACACAATCGATGGGTTTCCAGTAGTTGCGTACATCAAGGGTTTTAATATTGTCACACGACGAGAGCACAACGTCTATTCTATTAGAACCACTTATGTTGTCTTCCAGTTAGATATTTCACTAAGCGTTGATCTTTCGGATAACAAACACTTATCCTCTACCCATACAGCAACGATGTCGATAATCTTGATGAATCCATCAGCGCAAACAAATAAAGGTCTATTATTTGACCCTTTGGCAGAAATACAAGCAACGTAACGACTGCCATTTGGTTTACGATTAAATATAAATGACACATCATTGGGAATAACGAAGCTCCTCGTGAAGATATCAACAACAGACGTGGAGATGCGGGGAGATGTCATGGTACGCAGCACAGCGAAAAATGTCTACTGATGGAAATCGTATGCGTAAACAAACCCTTATAGGTAATGAGATTCTTTCTTTCAGCCATTCAGAAGAAAGTAAACAAAGAAACAACATACAACGAACCATATCAGTTCAAAAGGTATATATTCTCGCTAACAACAACACAACAACAGCAACAACAACAACAACAACAACAACAAAAGAACAACAACACAACAACACAACAACAACAACAACAACAACAACAATAACATAGTACAAAATAAGTTCTTTATATAACCAACCAGCGAATAATGCTAACGTTAAGCATTGTTTTCACGTTAAAATAAAGCTAACTAGCTTTACCAGAATAAGAATATACTTGTACAATAACCAAAATCTAACACACCTTACACACGAATAAATAAACAACTATTAACAAAGTTCCATACTTAACAGCAGTAAAGTACCTAGCCCAGCGTACAAGACGTAACCTATTCTCACTTTTTCAAGCATAATCTCTAACATATCAATTGTTAGAATAACACAATTGATTTACGTAGCATCTCGAGTATCATTTTTGGGATAAACATAGCACAAAAATGAGTTTTTTTATATACTAACCAGCGAATATAGGTTAACATGACAATAATGTTCCCACAATAATAAAGCTAACATAGCATCATATGAACTAAGAAAATAATGTACAACGACCAACTTAACACAACTTACGCACTAATAAACAGTTAACATTAACAAAGTTCCACACTTAACACCAGTAAAGTAACTAGCATTGCACACAAAACGTAACCTATTCATACTTTTTAATAAGTTCTATATATACTGGCCCACGAAGATTGCTTACGGAACAAAGTTTTTAGCATCAATAAAAGCTAACATATCAATAACCTGAACTAAGAATATAATGTACAATTGCAAACCTAACATACCTCCACGCATGAATAATCAGTTAACATCCTGAAAATTCCCTAAATTAATCAAAGGTAAAGTAGCTAACAGGTCATACAATACTCGATATGTTCCCGACTTTTCGAGCAAATTAGCAGCAGATAAATCCGTATTATCTCGAACAAAATTCCCTTAACAAAGTGACCAATCTATCAAGATGCCACCATCTTGAACTATGAATTGAGATTTTGACCTTATCTTCATCAAAGTGTCAATCGTTTTCGAGTATAACATCATTTGACCTATGAATAAACGTAGCATTATCAAAAGTCTAGGCAAACCTAACATTACTCAACAAATAACTTAACCTAAGGCTCACGTTTCTAACATCATACAATCGTCAGTTAACACAGTAAATATCTTACAACAACTCATCATTTCTCTAAACAAATCAGTGCTAACATACCTAGCGTATGAATAATCCGCTAACATCCTGAAAATTTCCTACTTATCAAAGATAAAGTAGCTAACAGGTCATACAATACCCGAAATGTTTCCGCTTTTTCCAGCATTTCTTGCAACAAGGTAAAGACCGTATTATCTACAAATTTCCCTAAAGAAAAGTGGCGCATTCTATCAAAGATACATGCATCCTGAACTATGAATTGACACTACATAAAATAAAAAAGTGTCACTCGTCTCGAGTATAACATCATTTGAGCTATGAATAAGCGTAGAACATTAGCAAAATTCCATCGGACCAAACCTAAACTTACTGCAACCAAAATCCTTAACATAGCCTCACGTTTCCTAACATATCATTGCCAGTTAACACAGTAATATCTACAAAACTCATCATTTCTCCCAACAAATCAGTATTAATTTCACCCAGTCATAGTAATATTAGGCATAACGTACCTAACTTACGAGATAAACATACTTTTCAATTAACCAGAGATCTAAAGCACACATGCACCTCCCAAGAGAAAACGCCAATGGATGCACCATGAAAGGGTGTGAATCCTGAGAGTGGGATCACCCCGAAGGGGTGTAGCGGGTAATCCCTTCGAAGGAGGGGTAAGGTCTCAGCCTTAAACTGAGACCTAAAACCCGCTTACACCCTTTCGGGGTGATCCCACTCTCTTTCTGTGTATTCACACCCTTTCAATGGTGCATCCATTGGGTTTTCTCTCGGGAGGTTTTGGGCCTTGGCTTTAGATACTCTTGGTTAAGAAAGCTGTTTTATTCGTAAGTAGGTACGTTATGTTAAATATTTACTATGACTGGGTGAAATTAATACTGATTTTGTTAGAGAAATGATGAGTGTTTGTAAGATATTTGACATATTACTGACGATGATATGTTAGAAAGCGTGAGGCTATGTTAAGATTTTGTTGAGTAATGTTAGGTTTGTCCGAGAATTTTGCTAATGTCACGTTTATTCATAGTTCAATGATGTTATACTCGAGACGAGTGACACTTTGATGAAGGAAGTGTAATTCATTGTTCAAGATGCATGTATCTTTGATAGAAATGGCCACTTTTTTAAGGAATTTTGTTAGATAATACGTCTTTACCTGTTGCAGAAATGCTGGAAAAGCGGGAACATTCGGTATTGTATGACCTGTTAGCTACTTTATCTTGATAAGTAGGGAATTTTCAGGATGTTGGCGGATTATTCATACGCTAGGTATGTTACACTGATTTGTTAGAGAAATGATGAGTTTTTGGCAGATATTACTGTGTTAACTGACGATGATGTGTTTAGAAACGTGAGCCTAGGTTAAGTTTTTGTGAGTAATGTTAGGTTCCCTAGACTTTTGATAATGTCTATGTTTTTTTTTTTTTTAATTCATAGGTCCAAATGATGTTATACTCGAAACGATTGACACTTTGATGAAGTAGTGTCAATTCATAGATATAGAGAGAGATATATAGATAGATTGGTCACTTTGTTAAGGAATTTTGTTAGATAATACGGTTTATCTGCTGCTAATAGCTCGAAAAGCGGGAACATATCGAGTATTTGTATGACCTGTTAGCTACTTTACCTTTGATAAGTAGGGATTTTCAGGAGCGTTAGCTGATTAATTCATGGCGTGAGGTATGTTACGGTTTGAATTGTACATTATACTTCGTAGTTCAGGTTATGACATGTTAGCCTTATTGAAGCTAAAACTTTGTTCCGTAAGCAATATCTTCGTGGGCCAGTATATATAGAACTTGTTGGAAAAGTATGATTAGGTACGTTTTGTAGGAAATGTTAGTTAACTTACGGCGTTAAGTGTGGAACTTGTTAATGTTAACTGTTTATTAGTGCGTAGTTGTGTTAAGTTGTCGTTGTAATTAAATTCTTAGTTCATATGATGCTATGTTGCTTTATTGATGTGAAAATTGTAATGTTAAGCTATATTCGCTGGTTAGTATATAAAGATCTCATTTTTGTGCTATCGTTTATCCGAAATGATCACTCGAGATGGCTACGTAAAATCAACTAGTGTTAATGTAAAATTAACAATGATATGTTAGAGATATGCTTGAAAAAGTGTGAAATAGGTTACGTTTTTGTACGCTGGGCTAGGTACTTACTGCTGTTAGTATGGAACTTTGTTTAATGTTAGTTTGTTTATTCTTATGGTAAGGTGTGTTAGATTTTGTTATTGCTACACGTATATTCTTAGTTCTGGTAAAGCTATGTTAGCATTATTAACGTGAAAACTTTGTTTACGTTAGCATATATTCGCTGTTAGTATATAAAGAACTATTTTTGTACTATGTGATTGTTTGTTGTTGTTGTTGTTGTTGTTGTTGTTGTTGTTGTCTAGCGAGAATAAATACTCCTTTGAACTGATATGGTTCGTTTTTGCGTGTATTCTTGTTTAATTTCTTCTGATTGGCTGAAAGAAAGAAATCTACATTACCTATAAGGGTTGTTTTACGCATACGATTTCCGTCAGTAGGACATTTTTCGCTGTACTAGTACGATGACATCTCCCGCATCTCCACGTCTGTTGTGATATCTTCACGCAGACTTTCGTTATTCCCAACGATGTGTCATTGTATATTTAATCGTAAAGCCAAATGGCAGTCGTTACGTTCTTGTATTTCTGTCAAAGGGTCAAATAATAGACCTTTATCCGTGTTTGCGCTGATGGATTCATCAAAGATTATCGACATCGTTGCTGTATGGGTAGAGGATAAGTGTTTCTTAACCGAAAGATCAACGCTTTAGCTGAAATATCTAACTGGAAGACAACATTAAGTGGTTCTAATAGAATAGACGTTGTGTTCTCGTCGTGTGGCAATATATTCAAACCCTTGATGTACGCAACTACTGGAAAACTCCCAATCGATTGGTGTGACTTCTACTGTAGCATGTATAGGTTTTCAGCGTTCCGAACGTCCTGAAATATTTACAGCATTGCTTATAAATAAAAAATGAATAATATCGCATCTTAACGATGTTGCGATACTCGATGACTTAATACATATAGCTCACCGTGTAATCTACGATATTTTCACCGAAACATGTGGTTTCCCATATAATGGGGTATACAGGAGTTTATAACTATCAGCTTGGATGGGTTTACTTCTCTCTTGTATGAGAGAAAGAGTGCTGCTGAATCAAAATATACGCCGAAAAATGGTTTAGTTTGCTGAAGACATTTATACTTACATTCTTTCAAAGGTATTGAATCTTTAGAGAGATATATAGAAGCGTACCCAACTTGAATCCTATGTTTGCTGATCATATATGAAATTAATATATTTAAAAAACGTATATTTTTATGTATTTATAAACGTTTTTATGTATTTATATAACGCTTTTCAAAAGAAGATAAAATTTTATGAAAAATGAAAACTTGTTTTTTCTTACCTCGTCTAACCAATATGTAATTTCCATAGATGATGATCGCTGTTTATTCGTCTGTTGTTGTGTGTGTGTGTGGTGTGTTGTGTGTGTGTGTATGTGTGTGTGTGTGTGGTTGTGTGTGTGTGTGTGTGTGTGTGTGTGTGTGTGTGTGTGTGTTAAGTATGTAATGTTTATAGTTTAGCTTTACAGAGAGTAAAACTTTACTCTGTTTGTCTTTAAACATTAGGTATTATGCTGGTTGGTTAAAGTTATGCTAATGTAGTTATCTTATTACTGATGTTAATGTAATTACATTGTCATGTTTGGAGATATGATAATAAGACAATGTTATGGTTTTTTTGTGAGTCTTGTTAGTTTCTTTACTGGTGTTAAGTGCCTTAAGCTATAATTAGCTTGTTTTTTTTTAATTTTCCTTTACCTAAATAGTTGTCTCCTTTGGTTTTTGTCCGTTTTTTTTTTGGTAAAATTAAATTTAAAACAATTAATTTTTCCCCTTAAGTTTTCATGTGTTTGGTTTAAATCAACATGTTTTTTTTTTTTAAAAGCTTTTATTATAAAGGAAAAAACTTTTTTTGAAATTAAGTTTTTTTACAAGCAAAAAAAACAAAACAAATTTCCACCGTCTATATGAAAAAAATGAAAATTTACCAAAAACATAGATTTTTTTTTATAAGTAAAATTTTTTTAAGTTTAAATATTTAAAAAACCAAATGTCCCCAACTTTGGGGGGGGTTAAAAAAATTAAAAAACCAAAATTGTTTAATGTTTTGAGAATTAAATTTTGATAATTAATTTTTAAAAACCCAAGGTGGTGGGAAAAATAAGAGTTTTTTTTTTAAAACGTTTTTTTTTTTTTTTTTTTGGATGCTTTTTTTAAAATGGTTTTTTAAGTTTTAAAACCTTTTTTTAAAAAATTTTTTTGTTTTTTTTAAGGGAAAAAAGTGGAAAAAACCACATTTTTGGGGGGGGGTTACAATGTTTGGACCCCAAACGTTTTAATTTTCCCTTGGGTTTTTTTTTTTTAAGATGAGTTTTTTTTTTAAAGTTTTTTGTCCGGTTTTTTTTTTTTTTTGGGTACAAAAAAAAATTTTTTTTCCCTTTATTTCCCCAGTGAAAAATTGCTTTAAAAAGTAAAAAGGCCCCCCTTTTTTTAATTTTAATGTGAAAAAACCTTTTGGGGTTTTAACGTTCCCCAAAAAAAAAGCAAAAAAAAAATATTAAATTGGGTTCCCCCCTGATCCCTTTTTTTGTATAAAAGAAAACCCCTTTTTGAAAATTTTTTAAATTTGTTTTATGGTTTTTAATCCCAAAAATCTACTCCCGAAATTGGTGGAAAACCCCTTTTAATCAAAAATTTAGAAAATCAAAATAGTTAAAAAATTAAGAAACACTGAGGTCCAAAAAGGAAAACTGGGGGGAAAAAAGGAAGGGGGGGGTGGGGGGAATTTGGGGACAAGGGTGGGTTGGATTATAGTGGGGGATTTTTTTACTGCTTTTTAAGGGTAAAAAAAAACAATATGCATGTAAAAAAACATGGCTATTTTTGTAAAGTTTTAAAAAAAATCTAATATTTAAAATAGTTGGGTTAAAAAGAAAAATTTTTTTTTTTTATTTATTTTTTTTTAATTTTTTTATTTTTTATTTTAATTTTTTTTTTTTTTTTTTTTTTTTTTTTTTTCTTGAATTGTTTTAATTTTGAAAGCCAAAATTTTTTATTTTTTCGAATCTTTTTTAAACCAGAATTTCTGTTCGACTATTTTCAACCCAAAATAAAAAATTGGTATCAATTAACCCAAACAAAATTGTTTTTTTTTTTAATTTAAAAATTGGCAAACCCCGCAGTGGGGGGCCTTTCCCCAAACAGCAAACCGGTGGGGGTCCCCCCCCCCCTGCGGGGTGGGGGGCCCCCCTAAAACTCCCCCTCCAGACTCCCCCCTCCCCTTCCCCCCTCAAAAAAAATCCCTTTCCCCTTCCCCCTCCCCCCCTTTTTTTTTCCTCCCTCCCCCTTCCCCTTTTTCCCCCCTTTTTTCCCCCTTTTCCCCTTCCTTCCTTTCCTTTCTTCTCCTTTTTTTTTTCCATCCATTTTTTTTTTTTTCCTTCTTTCCCCCTTTCTTTTTTTTTTTTTTTTTTCCAAAGGGGGGGGAAAAACCCACCCCTTTTCCATGCACTTTAGGGGTTCCCCCCCAAAAAAAAAATGGGACCTTTTTTTCCCCCCCGAAACCCGAAAACCCCAAACCTCCCCGACTTCCCCCCCGTCCCCTTCCCGAAAAATCCCGAAACCCTCCAAAACCTTCGTCTTTCCCGTCCCCCCTTCCCCGAACTTCCTTCCAACCCCTTTTTTTTCTTCTGAAAAGTTTTTTCAAAATCTTTTTCCCTTAAATGAAATCAATTTTTTTTTATAATTTTTTTTTTAAGAGGGGCCCCGCGCTCCCCCCCCCTTTAAAAACGGGGGGGAACCCCGGCCCCAAAAAAAGAAGGAAAACGTAAATCTCGTTCCCTCCCCGAACGAAGATTTTGGGCCGTCCCCCATCGTATAACTCAAAACCCAATTCCAAAAAAATTTTTTTTAAGCCCCCGAAATAGAAAAAAAAAAAACAAAGGGGTTTTTTTTTTTTTTTCAGGGAACCGAAAATTTTGAAAAACCCCTTTTGGGCGGCTTAAGGGGGCAAAAAAACACCCCCCCTTTAAGGGGTGACCCTTACCGGTCCCACCCAAAACTTCGCGTTGGGGAAAAAAAAATCCAAGTTTTTTTTGGAAAATAAGATTTAAAATAAGAAACATAATAAACCAAGTTTTTTTTTTTTGAAAAAGCGATTAACCGTTTAAACTCTTAACCCCCAATTGTTAGATATATAATCGGAAAACTTCCAGAAAAACCGGAAAAAAAAAAAAAAAAAAAATTTTTGGGCCAAAAAAAAAAAGAAAGTCAGGAAAATTCCCAAAAAAGTCCGGGATCAGAAGGCGTAAAAAAAAAACGATTCCCTAAAAAAACAAAGGGAATTTTCGTTTTTTTTTTTTCCGGAACTCAGATTTCGGATTCCTTCCGGGAAAAATCCCGAAAAATTTTCGGAACGTAATAAATAACTTAAATAATCATCTATTATTTAACAAAATATGTTTTCTTATACGCAACGGCGGGGCCGCGCCGGCGCTTTTCGGGTCGCCCCTTCTTCCCCCTCTCTTAATGCGCCAAATCGAAACAACCCCCCTGGTTTTTCGAAAAGATTTAAGCCCGCTAGGGCCCTAAAACCTCAAAAATCCCTTTTCGGGTTTTTGGGGAAAAGCCCCCCAAAAAGGGTTAAAAATAAACGGCGGGGGGGCCCGGTAAGGCGGCTACGTATGTTCAATGTTCCAGATAGGTTTATGCTTATAATTGAAATTAATGAATTTATCGGATTAGTGCAAAACATATTTTCTAAAAATCCCAAAATATTAAACTAGATTTTAAAATATTTCCAAAGGGTTTTTTTATACTAGAACTGTGGAGCAGGTAAAGTCCCCCCTTTCCCCACATTATTTCCCGAAAGAAGGGGGTTTGAAAATGGGGAAGGGGCTTTTTTCAAAACCCTGGCGGGGAACAAAAACCTAACTAATAAATTATAAGTTATTATATATAGAATTATTAATATAAATTTTTATTATATTTAAAATTAATAATTATAAAAAATTAAATTTATAATTAATATAATTATATATTTAATTTTAAATATATATATATTAATTATAAAAATGAGTCTTAATATTATATATTTATATATATTATTTAAAATAAATAAATTATTCCAAATATAATAAAAATATCTAAATATTATATAAATCTTATAATATTAAATATTTATTAAATAAAAAAATATATTTTTATTAACAAATTATATATAAATTATTATTAAAAAATTTAATTAATTATTATAATAATATAAATAATAATAAACTATATATAATTAAATATATATATATAAATATATTATAAAATAATTATAAATATATATTATAATGTTAAACTAACATTTAAAAATATTAAATATATAAAAATTTAATATAATTATAAATATGTAAATATTGTAAAAAATATAATTATTTAAAAAAGCAGGGAAGAAATTTTACTTTAACGCCATCCTCATGAAATAGAGCTTGGTGTAACCCTCCAATTTTTTTTTTTTAAAAAAATGGGTTTTTCCCCCCCCTTTTTTTCCTCTTTTTTTTTTGGGGTTTTTTTCCAATATTTCCCCCCGCGCCCCCTTTTTTTACAAACACTTCATCCCCCTTTCCAGGCCCACATCTTTAAAAACTGGACCCCAATTTTAAATCCCAACAAAATATCCCAAAATAAAAATACAATAAAAACGTCCCCCACAAAATCCCCCCCTCTTTTCCTTAGAACCAAACACAATCTTTTAAAAGAACATCCATAACCTATTATAATCCCCTAAAAAATGTGTGGGGGGGAGAAAAAGGGAAAAAAAAATTTGGCCATTCATTTATCCGGGGTAAAAAAAAAATGTCCCCCCCCTGCCTTTTTTTTTTTGTTGGTCAAATAAAGGAAAGGCCGAACAAAAAAAAGGGAAAATTGGGTTGTTATTTTTTTGGGGTTTTTTTTTTGGGGTTTCAAAAAAAAACTAACCCACTTTTAATTTTTTTTTTTTTGCAAGAAATGCTAATGCCCCCATTGGGCCTTTCCTTGAAAGTTACGAAGCGATTTTTCCCCGTGGGGGGAATTCGGGGCCGTTTAAACCCGGCAAAAATTTTTTCTAAAAAAAAATTTCGGAATTTAAAAATTAAATGAAAAATCGTAAAAAAAAAAATGGGGGGTTTTTAACCAATGGGGAATTGTAGCCTATTCCGGAGAATAAAAATGTTTTTTTTGAAGAAAATAACGTGTTTTATGTTGGAAAATGGGGGAAAATTGTTTTAATTTATTTTAGAAAAAGGGCAAAAAAAAATTTTGAAAAATTTTTTTTCCCCTTCGCTTTTTGGAAAAGGGAAAAACAAAAGATGAAAAAGAAAAAACCCGGTGAAAAAAATTGAACGTGGGTGGGGTCCGTGTGGGAAAAAAAAAAATGGGTTTTTTTTGGGTTGGGGGGGGGTGGTTTTGGGGGTGGGTGGGGGCCTGGGGTTGGGTTGAAAAAAATATGGTCGAATATTTGAGATAAAGAAAGTTTTTTTTTTTTTTGGCAAATTTCTTTGCATGAAGGTTGGAAACTTTGTTTGGGTAAAACAAGAGGCTTAATGGGTAGAAACCTTTTTTTTTGGGGTGTGTGTTTGAAAGTACTAGCAAATTTTCCCCCCCCCTTTAAAATGGTTAAATTTTTAAAGTTTTTTATTGAAAAAAAGGTCCCCAAAGGGTTATTTTTGTTGGGGTTTTTTGTGACAATAAAATGGTTCCCCCCCATCCTGAGGGGTAAAAAAATTGGTTTTTTTTTTTGAAGAAGAAGGTTTGGGGCGGGATTTTTTTTCTTTGGGAAATAAAACTAAATTTGGATTGTTTTTTTTGGGTTTTTGGGGGTTGGAAAAAGTAAAAGGAAAAAAGCCCCTTTTTTTTAAGATTGATTGGTGGTTGGGTGACCCCCCCCCCCCTAAACCCCGGGGTTTTGGGGGAAATTTAAAAGGGTTTTGGAGATTAATAGAACGAGAACAAATAGGCTTAAACAAAGGTTTTTTTTTGGTTTTTTTTTTTTTTTGGGAATGTTTCCCCCCCCAAAAGGAAAAAAAAAAATTGAGAATTGGTTTTAAAACCACAAGCGTTGAAGGAAGAGTTTGGTAGCTGTGGAGGAGAGAGGTAAAAATGGGGGGTTTGTTTGGGCCGAGTAAAAAAAAAAAAAATAACTTTTCTTTTTTAAAACACCCAATAAAGTATTCCCAATAAAGAAAATACAAAAATAGTTTGGGTGGTAGGTTTAAGAAGAAATTTGGGTAAAAAAAAAAAAATCCGAAAAGTGAAAAATTTAAAAGAAAAATTTTTGGAATTTTTTTTTGGGGTGTTTTTTGGTGAAGATGTTTTTTTTTTGGAAACAGTAATGGTTGGTTTTGGATGGTTTTTTTAACCAAAGATTAAAGAGTAAGATTTTTTAAGGAAAATTTAAGAATTTTTTAAAAATCGGATAACTACCCACCTTAAAATGCCTGTTTTTTTTTTTTTTTTTTTTTCTTTTTTTTAATTATTAAAAATTGTGGTGTTTTTTAGAGGGGGTTTTTTTTTTTTTTTTTTTTTTTTTTTTTTTTGGGAATGGGAAAGGTAAGGGTGGGAATCCCAGAAGGGAACAGTGGGGGTTAAAAATTAAAGGGGTGGAGAAAAAAAGGGGTTTTTTTAAAAGTGGAAACAAATGAATTTTGATAAGTTTTTAAAAAAAATTTTTAAAAAAAGGCCGCTTGCAAGTAAAACTTCACCAGCCCTATATGAAAAACAAATTTCAAACAAACTGCTCATAAAATTTTTTCGGGGGGGGCCAAAAAAAATGAAAGGGAAGCAAGTTTTGGTTTAGCAAAAAACAAAAAAAAAGTGAAAAGGGGAAAGTAATGTGGAAATTGTTTGGGCTTTTAAAGTTAGGGAAAAGGTAAAAAAAAGGAAAAGTTTTAAAGCAAAGTGGAAAAGGTGGGTTGGAATTGAAAGAGGGGTGATGCCAAGCGGGGTTTTTTTTTTTAAAAGTTTTTAAGACAAGCCGAAATAGCTGAAAAGAATCATTGGAGGGAACCTGCTCTTTTTTTATCCAAAAAAGGAAAGAAATTCGGAATTTTTTATACATCAGTGTATCATCGGACAAAAAAAGAAAATAACCCTAAAAGGGGTTTTTGGGGGCCCTAACGTAAGGGGAAAAGGAAAAAAAAAAAAAAAAAAAGAGAATTTTTAAAATGGGGAAAAAAAACAGTTTTGGAAAAGGAGGGAATTGAAAAATGGGGGGGGGAACCTTTTTTAACAAGGGGAATCCGGAAAAAAAAGGGCCTTCCTTTTCAAGAAATCCAAAAAGTCCATCGAGCCGGTGCTGGAAATAAAAAAACAAGAGGGGAAATTCTTTTGCCCTTAAGATAATGAAAATAGGAAAAAAATTGGGGAGATGGGAAAACTGTTGAAATAGACGAAAAATGGGGATGTGGGAAAAAGGGGGAGTTTGGGGGGGGGGGTGGGGGAAAAAGGGGAACTTCGAAAAAAAATTTTTTTTTTTTGCAAAAATAAAACATTGGCAGTTAATTTTGGGGGAAAGAAGGTTGATTGGGGTGAAAAAAAATGGGGGTGGGGGGGGGTGGGGGGGGTTGGGTGTTTTTTTTTGTTGGAGAACGGGGAAAAAAAAAAAAAAAAAAATGAAAAAAAAATTTAATTTTTTTTTTTTAAATTTTTTGGGGGATAAAAAGGGTTTTTCAATTAAAGTTAAAAAAGGGAAGGGAAGGGTAAAAAAAAAAAAATTGGGTAGAACTGGATTAAACGATTTTAGGAATGGGGTAAAAAAAAATTCTGGCAAAAAAAAAAGGGTATTGGATTTGAAAAAAATAGTAGTAAAATAGAGGGCCCAAAATTTAAATAAGTTAAAACCCCCCTTTAACAAATTATAAAGGGGTAAAGGGGGGGAAGATTAAGGGGGGTTAATTTGGGGGGGTTAAAAAAAAAAAGGAAAGTTTAAATAAAAAATGGCGAAAAAAAATTTTTAAAAAAAGTTTTAATTTGGGAAAAGTGCCTGGTTAAAAGGGGAAAAAATATTTATGGCACCTTTAGGAGAATTTTTTTTTTTGGGTCGGAAATAGGAAAGTTTGGGGGGGGGGGGGCCGGTCGAAATGACCTGAAAGGAACTTTAGAAAGTGTGATATGAAAAAAAAGGGGAGATTTATTTTTTTTTTTTTTTTTTTTTTTTTTTTAAAAAAAGGTAAATAAAGTTGGGGGGGGGGGTTAAGAAAAAGGAAAAAAATTATGTTTGGGGAAAATCAAAAAATCTTTTACAATTGAAAACCAAAAGGGATTGGGGAAATGGAAGGGGGAAAAAGAAAGAGGAAAACTAAAATTTTAAAAAAAAAAAAATAATTTTTTTAAGGGTTTTTTTTTTTTAAAAAAAAAAATGGATTTTTTTGGAAAAAAAAAAAAGGGGGGCGGTATGAAATATGAAAAAAGATTTTAAAAATAAAGGGGGAAAAAAGCCTTCCTTTTTTTATGGCAAAAGTGGGTTTTAAGTGGGGAAAAAAAAAAAATATAAATGGGGTACGTGAGACGAAGGGTAAAAAAGGGCCTTTTTCCCTTTTGAAAAAAAAATGGGAAAATCAGACAAAATCATTAACGTATATTAAAAAGTTTTGGGGAAGAGGGTTTGGGGGGTGGGGGGTTGGGTAAAAAAAATTAAAAATGGGGTAAAGATAGTAGTGAATTGGGTTTTTTTTTTTTTTTAAAATAATTAATTAGCCCGGCGAAAGTTTGGAAAAAACAAAAATGGTTACAAAAAAGTTACTTAAAGTTTTTTTTTTTTCCCCCCCCCCTTTGGGGTTTTTTAATTTTTAAATTTTTGGTTAAACTTTTTTCTGGCATTGATTTTATGAAAAAGAAATTTAATAGGGGTTAGGGGGTTTTTTTTTTTTTTTTGCCCCCCCCAAAAAAAGAGATTTTTTTGTTTTTTAAGAATGACATGTGAAAAAAAAATGGTAAGAAGAAAGTTAAACAGATACCACTATAAAAACCTATTTAAACGATGAAGGGGAAAAAAATGATTTTTTTGGGTTTTTTTTTGTTGCGCCCCGTGGGGGAGGTCGTCTTTATGAAAGAGGAGGTTTTTTTTTGGACGAAGGATTTGGGGGTAAACAGAGAAGAATTTTGGGGTAAAAGGGTTGGGGTGTAAAAAAAAGGAGGGGTTTTTTGGGAAAAGTAAAAAACCTTAGGATAAAAGGAAATAAAAAGAGGGTACAAGCGGGTTTTTTTTAAAATTTTGGGTTTTTTTTGTTTTTTGTGGGGGGGGGAACAAAGTCCCCCCCCCCCCTCGTTCCCCGGTTGTTTAAAGTTTTTATTGTTTTTTTTAGATAAAGATAACGAAATACCAGGGGATTTAGTTAATTAAGGCTTTGAAGTTTTTTTATTTAAAAAATTTTCCCCAGGAAAAAAAAAAAATTAAAATAATGTTTTTTTTTTAAAAAAATGAAAAAGGGAACGGATTTTGAAGAGTGACTATAAAGAAGTGTAAAAAAAAAAAAAAACAAGTAAAGGAAAAAGTAAGTGACCTGTTGATTTCAAAAAAAAAAAATTTGCGAGTCACAAAAAATTGGGGTGGGGCAATTTAAATCGGTTGTTGGGGTGGGAATTGTAAAAGGGACCTTAAAGTCCTTGGCGAAAAAGCGGCTCTAAAGGGTCTTTTTTAAACCAAAATGAGTGGGTTTGTTCCCTTGTTTTACCCTTGTGGGTTTTTTTTTTTTTTAAAAATTTGTTAAAAAAATAGTAGTGAGAATCCTAATTCATATTAGAATATGGTCCCCCCCCACTTTTTGGGAAAAAATAAGGAAAAAAGGTTAAATAGATCTAAAATTGTAAAAAACGTGTTTTTTTTCCAAAAAAAAGAAAATGAAAACCAATTTCTTAGATTTAAATTCCTGTCATAGTGTACCTGGGAAATTTGGATAAAAAATGAAAAAAGGGAATTGAAACGAGAAAATGGCAAATAGTGGGGGGGGTTCCCCCCCCCCCGTTGCGGTTTTTTTTTTTTTTTCGTGGGAAAAATCGATTTTCCCTAAGGTTCTGCGGGAAAATTTTTTTTTTTTTCCCTGGCTTTTTTTTGAAATTGAGTTTTTTTTTTTCCCCCTTTTTTTCAAACTAAAATAGGTAATAAATTACTTTCAAAGGCCCCTTGGGGCCCCTTTTTTTTTCCCTTTTTTTTTGAAACCCTTTGGGGTTTAAAAGTGCAATTTTCCCCCTTTTTTTCCTTTAAACCTGCTTTTTTTTTTTTTCTCTTTGTTTTTTCCCCCCCCCGGTTGCCATGTAACCCGGCACCCTTAAAACCCCCCCAGTTAATATAATAATACAAAATTAATATAATAATATTGTAAATAAATATTATTATTAAATATACTTATATAATAAAATAATAATTTATTATAAATACAAATAAAAAAATAAAAATTATTAAATATTAGACTATATATTAAAATAATAGATAAATAATTATTAAATAATAATTAAGAAAATATATATACCAAAAACTAAATTTTATAGTTTTTTTTTTTTTTGGTAAAACAGGATGGTAAGAGAAAGAGTGGGGTTTTTTTTTTTTTTAACCCCTTTCCCTTTAAAAAATTTCTTTTTTTTTTATTCCTTATGGGTTTTTTAAAAAATTAAAAAAAAAATTTTTAAATTTTTTGGGGCCACTGGAAAAAAAAAAAAATTCAATTATTTCCCCAAAATTTTTTTTTTTTGGCCCAAAATAATAAAAAAAAATACTTCTTATTTTTTCTGAAACAAATTGTTTTTTTAAAAAACAACCCCCCTCACCACCCCCCTAACAAGGAGTTATAATTGGAGCGGATAAAATTTTCGAAAAAAATATTACAAAATAAATTTTTAAATAAACAATTTTTTTAATATTTTAAAATCTAGTTTTTAAATTTCGGAAATTTTTTTTAAAAAATTTTTTAAAAAAAAAAACCAAACCACCCTCTTTTTTGTTTTAAAAATTCTGAATTTTTTTTTTTATATTTTTTCCGAACTGCCTTTTTCAAAAAAATAAAATCCCCCCCACTTGACTTACTTCTATAAAATAACCAAAATCTTCTTTCCTTTTTTTTTTTCCCCAAGAATTTTTTTTTTTTTTTTTTTTTTTCTACTTTTCTTCTTTCCCCTTCCCTTTTTCCCCTTATTTCAACATCCTTTTCCCCCTTTTGGTTTTTTTTTCTTTGGTTAATCCCTGGCCTCTTTTTTTTTTTTTAAAAAAAAAAAATAAAATGGCGGAGAAACCAATTTCCAATTGGAAACGATAAACCAAAAAGTTGCAGAACAAAAAATATTAAAAAAATTATTTTTAAATATTAATAATTAAATAATTAAATAATTGAAAAAAATATTTATATTTTAAAAAAAAAAAAATTAATTTTATAAATTATACTAATATAAATAATTAAAATTAATAGATATATAAATTAATATTTAAAAATTTTTAATTAATATTAAATAAAATTAATATATTATTATTATATTTATTAAAGATCTCATAATAAAAAATATTTATAAAAATGTTTTTGGGTGGTTTGTGGGTTGGGGGTGGTAGGTGTGGGGGTTGGGGGTGTTTAAAAAAAAATATATTTAAATTAATTTATATAATATTATTATAAATAAAACAAGTTCTCTGTATTTAAAATAAAAATATAAATAATATTTTTATAACAATATAAGATAAACTAAAATAGTATATTGATGTGTTAAAAATTTTTTAAATTATTGTTTTGGTTGGGGGGGGGGGTGTGTGGGTGAGGGGGTTTTTGGGGTGGGAGGTTGGGTTTAAAAGGGGTTGTGGGGTTTGTTGGGGGTGTTGGGGGGGGGGGGGGGGAAGAAGCCCTGGAGTGGGGTTGGGTGGGTTTTGGGGGGGTGGGGTAATGGCAGTATCTACTTTTTAGAAAAATTAAAATTTAAAAAGTCAAAAACCTTTTTTATAAAAATTAATATGTTTTTTTTTTTGAAAAGGGCAAACAAAAAAAAGCTTTTTGTTTGGGGAAATTCCCCCCGAGCTTTCCAAAAAAAAAAGGATTAAAATAAAATTTTAAAAAAATTAAATTTTGGAATTTTTTTCCCCCCCTTCTGCAAAAATTAATTAAATTAAATACACAATTAAATATTTAATTCGAAAATATTTTTGATTTACTTAAAAAAATTTGAAAAAAAATTTTAAAAACTAATTTCAAAATCAGATCAAATTTTTTTAAAATGCTGTCCAAAATCTATAGTAGAATCAATAAAAGCTCGCGGTAAAAATAATTAAATTTAAGGTTTAAAATTTTAAAAATTGCATTTTCCTTAATAAAGTTTTTTACATATAAAATTTTTAAAAAAGTTTTTTTTTTAAATAAATAAATCCAAAATCTCCCTTTCTCCCCCCCCCCCCCCCCGCCCTTCCCCCCCCGCCCTTGCCCTCCCCTCTTCTTCCTCCCTTCCCCTCTTTTCTCCTTAAAATATAATGAAATTGAAATATCAATTATAAAGTAATTATATAAAAATATTAAATTAAATATAATAATTAATATATAAAAATATTTTTAACTAAAAAAAAAAAAAAAAAAAAAGAAAAAAAAAAAAAAAAAAAAAATATATAATATAAAAATAAAATAGAATAAATAATAAATTTAATAAAAATTATAAAATATTTATTTACATTATATATAAAAAATAACAACATAAAATAAATGTCTTATTAAAATAAAAGTGTAAGTAGGATATCCTTTTTTACATGCCCCTCAAACAGACAGGTAAAATAAAATCCGAAAGTTTTAAAAAAAAACAAAGTCCAGAATTTAAGAAAAGAAATAATCAAAAAAAATGGAGTTTTTTTTTTTTTTGTTTTTTGAAACCACGGAAAAAACTTTTGTTTTTTCTTTTTTTATTTAAAATAAACGACTTCCCAAAAATTTTTTTTTTCCAAGAACAATTTAGAAAAGAAAAAAATATTCCCATTTTTTAAACCAAAAAAAAATCAAAAAAAATTAATTGTTAATTTTAATATGCCCCCCCCCCAATTTTTTTAACCAATCAAAATCCCCCCCCCCCATAAAATTTTTTTTGTTTTTTTAGTTTTTTGTGAAAAAAAGCAAAGTAAACAAAGAGTTTAAAAAAGCTAGGCCCCCCGTTTTTTCAATTTTTCCTCCAAAAGTCCCGTTTTTTTTGGGAAATCCCCAAAAATAGGCAAAAAAAAATTAATCCTTACAGAAAAACCCCAAAAGAAAGAAGTTAAACTTTTTTCTAAAAACTGTTTACCTAGGCTAGTCTCCATTTTCCCTCTTTTTTTTTTTTGTTTTCCCAAATAAAAAATCAAAAACAAAAAATTTCCATTTTTTTTTTTTTTTTCCCCTTTTTTTTCCCATCAATAAGAAAAAAAAAATAATAAAAGGAAAAAATTCGAAAAAAAGGAAAAAGAGAAATAAACAAAAACCCAAAAATTCAAAAAATTAAACTTTTTAAAGGGTTTTTTTTAAAATGGGGACCTTTAACTTTTTTTGAACTCCTTTTTTAAAATTATTAAATTTTTTCTTCCTCCCTCCTTCCCTCCTTTTTTCCCCCCTTTCTCTTTTTTTATCTTTCTTTCTCTTCCCCCTCCTCCCCCTTTCTCCTCTTTCTTCCCTTGCCTCCTCTTCCTCTTTTCCTCTTCTCTCCCCCTCCCTCCTCTCTTTAAATTAAAAAACAAATTAAAAAAATATAAATTTTATAATACAATATATATAAATATATAAAATTTTTTTATTTATAATTATAATTATATTTATATTATATATTTTATAATATACAGAAAATATGTAATAAAATAATATTAATTAAAATATAGAACAATTATAAAAAATACTTATCATAAATTTAATAAAATAATATAATGCAAATTGAAAGAAGTTTTAAATTAAAAATTATTTTTTTTTTTGGGGCTTTTGGGGGGTTTTATTGGATTTCCTAAAATAAAAACAAGAATAAAAAACAACAGCAAAAAAAAAATAAAATCGGAAATAAAAAAAAAGTTTTTTTTTTTTTGTTTATAAACAATTTGGGTAATCGGGCATCCCAGTTTTTTAACTGAAAATAAGAAGAAGTTTTTTTTGAAAAATGGGTTTTTTTTTCCCCTGGAGGAAAAAAAAAAAAAATAAAATAAATATACTCCTTTGGGTCCATATCACCCGAAGAAAAGGAAAAGAAGAGAGAAAAAGTTTTTCTTAAAGAAAAACATTCTCAGAAGAGAGAAGCAAAATTTGTTCACAAGGACAAAAAAATTTTAAAAAATTTCTAAAAAAGAAAAAACTAAAAAGGTTTTTATTTTTTTTTTCCCCCAAAAAATTAATTAATAACAAAAATTTAATTTATTATACCTAAAATAATGGAAAAGCACACAACAGAAAAGTAATTGGGGTTTTTTTTGGGGTTAATAAAACCAATTAATTTTGTTCAAAAGTTTGATAAAGACAAAAATGGGGAAGAAGAAAGAAAAATGCTTTTTGATTTTGTCTGGGGCCCCAAAAAAATCAAAACCAAAAATTTTTGAGGGGGGAAATAGAATTGAGGGGGGCCCTTTTAGAAAAAGTACTTCTCCCTCTAGAAAAAAAACTAAAAAATTGTTTTTTTCAAATGAGCAATTGGTCAAAATGGTGGAACCGAAGCAAAAACATAACATAAAAAACCACGGGTAGAATACCATCAAGATCACAGAATCCCTAATTTTAAATTTTAACAGAGAAGAAATTTAATTTTTTCTGGGAAAATAGGCAATCAAACCTAAGGAAGAAAGAGAAAGAAAAGAAGAAAAACGTGGGATGGGATTTTGGGGAAAGTTAGAAAGAAGTAAAAAGAGGAAAAAAGAGAAGGATTTTGCTCAAACATTTTTTTTGCGCATGTATATCTCTGAAATAGCTTTTACACTCCTGGGACCCCCCGAAAAAAGGCCCCTTCAACCTTGCCAATAAAAAAAAAATGTAAAATTAAGTTTGGGGAACTAAAAAAAGAGTAACACCTTTCCTAATACACTTATGAACAATTTAAAATTGCCAAAAGACCGTCCCCCCCCCCCCCCCCCCCTTTTCCCCCTGTGAACACAAATATTATAAAAAAATTTTCATATATATAATAATAATAATGGGTAAAATTTAAAATATAAATAATAAATAATAAATAAAAATTTGTATTTCTAGTTAAATAAATGTATTATAATATATTCAAATTGTAATATATTATTATCATAAAAAAATTAATATAAATATAAATTATTAATATTATATTAATTAAATAAAAATATATTGCAATAAATATAAATTATTTTATTAATTATATAATAAATTAATTATAATATATAAATATTAAAACACAAAACCCCAAACCACCTTCCAACGGGGCAAGAAGCCCCCCCCTAAATTTTTCAAAAGGAACGGGGTTGGGTGGGGTTTAATTGGGGTTAACTCCAATTAAACAAGGTAACTTCAATTTTTATAATATATATATTTTTATAATATATATAATTTATATATAATTATAAAAATTTTAAATAATATATATTAAATTAATCTCCTATATATCTGATTCCTTTTATAATCCTAAAAAAAATTATATTTTATATAATTATAATATAAAAAATTTATTTATATAAAATATCTATAATAAAATTAATAAAATAATTAAATAAATTAAAAAATTATATAAATAAAAAAAGAAAAGAAGTCTCTAAGACTTACCTCTACTTATTTTAAAACTCATTCTTTACAAACAAATTGCAATCATACCAAGAAAAAAATTTTTTAAAATCCCCAAATTTAAACCCTCTCTCTCTCTGTTCTTGAAGGAGAAAAAAGAGGAAAGAGAAAAAAAGAAGAAAAAATAAAAGAGGGAAAAGAAGGAAAAAGAAATGAGAGGGATAAGGAATTTCTTCCTTGGTAAAAAGAGAAGAGGAAAGAAGGGAAAACGGAAAAAGGGGGGTAAAAACAAAATACTTTTTTTTTCTTTTTAAAATCAAAAAAAAAAATGACCGGCAAAAAAAAACCCCCCAAAAAACGACAAAAAAGAGTTTGGGAGGCGCCCCAAGAAAAAAATGCAAAAAAAACAAGGAAAGCAAAATTTTTGATTTTTAAACAGTTTGTTGTTAAACAACTCCCGGAAATTCTCCAAATAAAAAAAAAAAACCCTTTTTTTAAAAAAAAACAAATTTTTGGATTTTTTTTTTAATTCCGACCCAAGTATATTGTTTAACAAAATTTTTTTTAAAAAGAACTAAATAATTTTTTTTGTTTAATTATTATCCCCCCCCGGTTTTTTGTTTTTTTTGTTTTTTACAAAACTCCTATTTTTTTTTTTGGGGGTCCCCCCAATGGAAAGAGAAAAATGGGAAATGGGAATTTGTGGGGGAAGGGGAATGTTTGTTTTTTTTGGAAGAAAAATTTCCCCCCCCCATTCACCCCTTAGAAGTTTTCAACATTATGCAAGAGTCAAAAAATCCACTTTATTTTTTCCCCACTATTTTGTTTTTTTTTTAAAAAAAGAGAAAAAAAAAAAACAAATGTTAGGGACCCCTTTAACTTTTAAAAAGTTCGGGGGAAGTTTCCCCCCTCCTGAAAAAATCGTAAAAAAAAAATTTCCCCAAAACATAAAAAGATGGTTTTTTTTTTTTTTTTTTTAAATTATTTTACAAAAAATTTGCTCCAAACAACCTAATTTTTTTTTTTTTAAAAAAAAACAAAATAAAAATTTGAAAATAAAATGTACACTTGTATTTTCCCCTCCCAAAAATGTCTTTTTTTTAATTAAAATTTTAGTTAGTTATTTTTGGGAAAAAAAAAAAAGTTTTTTTTTTTTTAAAAAAAAACTAAATCTAACATTTTTTTTTTTTTTTTTTTTTTTAACAAGAAATAATCAAATTTAAAAAAAAATTTTTTAGGCCGATTTACACAATTAGAAAAACAAAAAAAAAAACCCCCCTTTTGAAATTTTTCCCAAAAAATTTTGGGATCCACAATTTACTCCTCAAACAGCCAAACAAACCAACACTAACCCCACCCCTAAAAAACCCCCTTTGGTTAAAATTCCGGTGGGAAACTCTATATGAACCATAATTTAATTATTCTTAATTAAAAAATTTAAATAATTTAAAGTAATACTTATACTTAATAAACATTTAAAAATAATTATTTTATATTTAATAATTTATAATTAATTAATAAAATAATATAAATTATATTTATATATAGTATAATATAATTAATATAATAATATATTTTAAATATATAATATTTATAATATTATTTATATTAATGTTTTTTAAAAGAAAAAAATATATTACCTCTTTTGTTTAATATTTAAAATTTTTTTTTTGGCTCCTTAAAGTGGCCTGGGAAGAAGGTTCGAAAAACTACAGCCTTTCCCCCTTTCTTAAATATCAAGCCCCCCCCTTGTTTTATACGGCTAAATCCCAAAAACGCTGCCTTTTTTTAAAATAAATAAAAATACATTATTCTACTGAAACTTGTTTAAGACCTTTTTTTTTTGAAATTTTTAAAAAGTTTTTTTTTTTTTAAAAAAAAATAAATAATAAAATAATATTATTAATTATATCAATAATAACAACAAATAATTATAAATGAAAAAAATAATAATATTCAAAAAATAATTAAAATAAATAAGATAAGAAATACATTTAAAATTATAATTTAAATAAAATAAAAAAAAAATTAATAAATAAGAAACATCTTTTTAATTCTTTAAATAATGGGTCCCCCCCCCCGAATCTGTTTTTTTTCGAGTTTTTCCGGAAATTTTTGAAAACCCTTTTTTTTTTTTTTTTTTGTTTTTTTTTTTCCCTTTTTCCCCTCTGCCATTTTTCACCAGTTTTGTTTTTCTTGTGTTATTTTGATTACCAATACATTCTTCCACAACAATAAAACCCCAATTAAGTTTTTTTGTTAACAAAATTTTTATAATGGGGGTGGATCAAGTCCATTTTTCACTTTTATGTTCTGTAACATTTAAATTAAGTAAATTTTATATATATTATATTCAATTATTATTTTTTTTGATTTTTTTTTTTTTTTTTTTTAAAAATTATATAATTTTAAAATAATATTATGAAATTATAAAATATAAATATATAAAATATTATTAATAGTATAATAATAATTGCAAAAATTAGTGTGGGGGGGGGGGGGGAATGCCAAAAAAAGGTTTAACAATCCGCAAAAAATCCCCGCCCAATCCCGCAAAAAATTCCGCCGCGGAGGCATCCCCGCCCGCGACATTTATTAAAAAAAGGGATCCCCCCGCATCCGCAATGCCCGCCGCCTTTTTGGGGCCCCCTTTTTGGCGGAATAAAATGTTTTTTGCTCCGTCCCGGAATTTTTTTTTTTTTTTATTGTTCGAGAAATTTTTTTTTTTGAATAGGAAATTTGTTTTTTTATTAAAAAATAATAAAAAAAAATACTTTTAAAATTTCAGAATCATTATAATTAGATAAATGGGGGAAAAAATGATACAATGAAACAAAGATTGGTATAAAATAAAACCATGAATAAAACACTTTTTTTTTTTTTTGATTATTTTTTTCTTATATATCCTTTTAAAAAAAAATGTTTTTACATCAAAAGAAAAAACATTCCCAAACTCCCCCCGGCCTGGAAAATAGGTTAACAAAAACTTTTTTCCCAAAAATAATGATGGGAAATATAGAAGGAAAAAGTAAAAACATGGTTAAAGATATTTTCTGTTTTTGGCTTTTTTGGGGGGGGGTTAAAACGCCAGTTTTTTTCGTAAAATTCCCCTCCTTCAAAGTTTTTAAACCAAATTCCCCTTTTATTAATGTGTGGAAAAATTGAACCAAAATCAGAAATATCCAAAACGACTGGCAAAATTTAAACTTTTTTAGTTGAAAAAACCATTTTTTTTGGGAAAAGAAACTTAAAAAAAAATACAAAAAAGAATCAGCGCCCCCCTCCTAATTAGCTTTTTTTCTGTTCCCCCCCCTCCCCCGGAATGTAAAAAAATTTTTAAACCATTAAATCTCCACAACGCTTAAGGAAAGCCCCCCAATAAATTTTTTTTTTTTTGGGGGGGGAAACCGTTTACTTCTTTTTTTTTTCAAAATGAAAAAGTGCTATTTTAAACCGGGTTTTTTTTTTTTAAAAAAAAAGAATGAAGATGTTTAATTAACCCTAAGAAGGTAATAGAAAAAAGAAAGCGCGCTTTTTTTTTGGTTTTTTTCTTGGGGGTGGAAATTTTTAAAAAAGACCCTTTCAATGCCTTTTATTGCCCAAAAACTTTAACTTTTAGAGAAATTTTCCCCGGTTTTTTTTTAAAATAAAAGGCAAAAGTTTTTTTTTTTTTTTTTTTTTGTAAACCGAAGATTTCAAAGAACCAGAGTTTTTTTAAAAATTCCGTTTTTTTTTTAACCCTTTTTGTTGGTTTTGGCAAAGTTTTTGTGTTTCAATGCAAAGATTTGCTTCAAATCCCCGAAACAGTTCCCTGTCCCCCCTTAATTTTTTTTTAAATTCCCCGCCCAATTCAAATCAAAAGATGTAAGCTAAAAATAAGGAATATTGCTGATAAAAAGAGCATCACAAGGACATTTATGTCGATATTCAATAACCCATCAAAAATAACAGAATTTCATCTAATTTATTTTAACAATGTTGATGAACATAGTTCCAAAACACGAAACAATTAACATCAAAATTAAACCAGCTTGCTGCTACACGAAAAAGTTCAGTGAGTGAAATTTCAATTAATGTTATCTTCTTCCCGCATTATGAAATTTGGCAACAAACTGATTTACTATATTGTGTGGTCATACCGAAAACTAAATGCCAAATTCTCCTGTATATTACTGCTACGACTAAGAATGAGAAAGGATATGCAGAGGAAGTGATCTGCGACCTAGATTACGAAAAATTGGCTCCTCTCTCATGACAAGGCATTCTTTCAGATTTCTATCCAACCCTTTCTTAGCTACCACACTTAGCAACGCTAAACATTTTCTGTTCTCCACGAAATGAAAATTAAGGTGAAATGAAATTTTACCATTAAAATAATGTCTATAATGCTGAATTTGCTACGTGGTAATAATGGGATCAGTTTCAATACTGAAAATATATGCTTGACTGTTCGGTAAGCAAATTGTGCGGTTTCGGAAGCGTCGATCCCCATTATATATATATATGTATATAATATATAGTATATTATATATAATATTATATTATATATAATATAGATATACTATTCAATATAAATACTATAATTTAACTATTATCTACTATATAGTACCATATATACACTATTATACGTTATTACTAATATAATAGATATATACTATTAATACTATAAATATATAGTGTATATATATATATAAATAATACTTATAAAATAATATATATAATATATAAATACATAACTAGTATATACTATCTACATATAAATAGATAGTTACCTAATATATACTATTATATATATAGTATATATATATAACTTATATATATATGTTACTTTATTGTATATATATATACAATTATATTATTATGATATAATATAATAAATCAAATAATATCCCTTAGACATATAGCTATATATATAATACCCTTGAAATATATGATATAAATTAGTTATTAATATCATCAAATATAAAGATATAATATATTTATATATTACTTATATATATATATTATATATATATATACTATAATATATATAATATACTATATATATATATACTATATATATATATATATTACTTATATAATATTATAATTCATATACTAGTATATATAACGTTATAGCTATATACGATATATTAATACTATTATATGTTATTATATATACCATATATTATATATTATATTTTAATATATTACTAGATATATACTATTATATAATTATATATCTATACTATGATATATATATCTAGTAATATATATAATATATAATATATATATATATATATATAGTATACTATTATAAAGTATTTTTACTTAACCTCGTATATAATATATAATATAGTATATTTCATTTAACTCTTATTTTTACGAGGCACCGATCCCGACCATAGATACCAGGGGTGTGGTGTGATAATTTCAAACATTCATCCCCATTCACGAAAAAATAAAATATGACGAAAACAAAGAGGTTTACAGCCCCTTGCTATCAGACGAAGAGAATTATACAGAATTTATTAATATGACTCAGGTGACTTCGCGAAGGAAGCAGGCGTTACTTTTTCTACAATATTAAAGTTTCACGATTCTTTTATTTTTAAAATTTTGAATATATATATATATTATTATAATATATATTATATAATATTATACTATATATATATAATAGTATATATCATATATATATATATAATATACTTAGATATATTATATATTATGAATATTATTAAATGATGATGTAAAATGAATATTATATATATACATATATACGGTATAATATATATATACTATAGATATAAATTAATAATATATATATATATATATCTTATTACAAAAATTAATAATTAATATAGCTAATTAATATTATTATACTAAATATATAATATGACCTAGAGTGTTTGATATCCTGTTTGAAGTTCCGGGAAAGCCTGCCTTACGATACCAGTCCAAAAATTATAAAGAACACAAATCGTGAGTATGCAAAGCCAATAGAAGTAGACGTTTCCGTAGGGGTTAATAACAGAACGCGTGCGACGGGGTCTTCTCTTCCTTCGGCCTTGGCGGGAACTGAAGGAGTTCTTGCAATTTCTTGCTTCGCTGTGTGTGTTCTACTGGTGTCCTAAAGGAAAAGAAAGCTTTATAGTATGAAAAGCTATACTTCTACTTTAGGTCGCATATGACAAATTAATTTAACAAATTTATTTACGAAAGAATACCTTTTTTTTTTTCTTTTTTCTCTCTCTTCTCTCTCTCTCTCTCTCTCTCTCTCTCCTCTCTCTCTCTCTTTCTCTGCTCTTTTCTATATGTATTTTATATACTATAATATGATAGTTTTATTTTATATACTATTATTTTTTATATACTTAATGTATTAAATTAATTTAATATATATTAATTTTATCATATATTTTACTATTATATACTATTATACTAGTATATATAAATACAATTTATATATTACTAGTATATATATATACTATATATATTATATATAGTGTATATAAGAACGACAATACTATATAATATATATATAGTAACTTTTTTCTTTGTTAGTTTGTGTCACGTATGTCTTGGATTATATATTCCCCCTGGCTAAACAAACTCTACATGATAGTTCACAGTATTATGCCTTAGTTACCCGTATTAGTCTATACGATAATTATAGAATAGTAAATATATATATACTATATAATATAATATATAATATATATATATATATAATATATTAAATTATTTCATATTATTATTAAATATAATATAACATTATATATAATATATTAATTAGTATATAGTAATATATAATAAACCTATATTAGTTGTATATAAAATATAATATTAATATATATATAATAGTATTATATCTCTATATCATATACGTACTCACTACATGTATATCAACTTATAATATTATACGATATATACTATATACGATATAGTAACTATTATATTAATTAATATTAACATATAATATATATTATATATATATACTATGTATTAATATAATATATTATTTATACTATATATAATATATATATAGTACATTAATCGGCACATCATAATATCCTATATATATATCATATATTAATATTACTACGTAGTATATAGTATTATATTATGTATTACTATCTTATAATATAATATTTAGCTATACTCCTAGGTACTTATTTATTATATATATTCAAATTAATATATTTATATTAGTATAGTATATATAAATATATTATATTATATATATATATATATACGTATTATATATATATTAATAATCTATATATAGTATAGTATAATATTAGTTTAATTATCCGTATATAGGTAATGATACGTTAGTATAGTAATGCTATATAACAGATTATAATATATATATACTTATATAATTTACTTATATAATATTATTATACTATATATACTATATACTACATACCGAATTATATTATTATATTACATTTACGGGCATAATATTTGCTTATGGGCACTCTTGACTTTTCTCTTCCCCTAAGACAGATAGTTAGATCGGTAGGTGAATAAGCGTGGCGCAACTATGACGCAAGAAACAGAAAAATGACCAGAGCACGTATACATTATAGAAGAAGACAAGTGTAGACGCAAGTGCGGTGAAAAAGAAAAGCCCAGGTTACCGCCGATCCCCCTTTAGTGTCTCTATAGTATAAGAACTCTGGTCGCAGTCAGAAATCACCCTAGGAGCTATAGGAACACGGAAACCGAACCTGCTCACTGTAATAAGGCATATCTCTTCAATTGTAGGTTTCATTTCCTTTCCCACATAGTAGTGGACCAACAACTCGACAATACTCCCCCCCTCTACATATTCCAAAGCCAGGTTCACTCCCATTATATACCCTTACCTGTTTTCTTCCGCCGTCTTTCTCAAAAACCTTCAGCGTTTCTGCAAATCCAGGCATACCCTTTACCTGATATCAATCCTACTTTTCCTCCATCTCCCAGCCTCGGGGTCCGGATTCAGCAACACATTGAGTCCTAACACGTTACCGCCCCTTCATGTCTAGACTTATATTGTCGAGAATCTCCGTCGCAGGTTTCTCACGAATACTTTCACCTAGAGCTTCAAGGTAAACCAATGAAACGGACGCCTTCAACCGAGTATGGGCTTCTCGTCCTGACTGTTGGGTTCATTTTTCCTCTTGCCCCATTTTTGTTGTTTGTGTCTCATTCAGTATCTCTACTTCTCCCTCACTAATAAATATCCAAGCCTGATAAGTACACCTCCTCTATTTGCTATCTTACTCAACCTTCTTTTCTCCGAACTTCTGCCCAACCGTTTCGTCTTCTGTCTTTATATCCTTCATAAGAGCTTTAATAGCCATACCTTTTACTGCATAATTCAATCCTTTTTTATCTTTCCGATCCTTAAGTTTAAGCCTGATGTATCGATTATCACGCGATTCCTGTTAACTCCCTGTACACTGACTTCACCATACACCATCCGACGCTTTAACCAATATACCTGAATTTGTATTTTTTCTTATCGAACATCTTCTTTCCGCACATGGACCACCATCTCAAGACGTACTTTCATTTTTACTATTTTCTCATTTTAACCTTTTCCCAGCACAAGGCTCTTTTGTTCATTTCTGTCCGAATTCTTCTCACAGCCGCTATATACAAATACCCTTAAGATTCTGCCATCTGTAAACAGCATTAGAACTTTATTTTATTTCTTTTTTATTTCTTATTCAGACACCATTATCGGGTTTTTTTCATGCATGAACACAACGCTCGTTATGTCGACTTTAGTTATCATACTGGTTTTTTGCGTCTCCCCCTCATGTCTAAGACTCCCTAGAGGTGCACTTCAAAGACTTTGTCTCAGTCCCTATTATAATCTTTTTTTTTATCATAAATCGATCACAATTTAATTCGCACCAAGTACGCTTCCTCATTGTCAAATATCTTTTCGTGCTATCACTCTCGTATTTTTGTCATCCTTTCCCATTTATTCATTCAATCTTTTTTTTATATTTAACTTCAGACACTTGTTCAGTCTTTTTTTTTTTTTAGTGGTGTTTCACCTAATTTTGGAAAACAGCTACACCTTCGCACACCGAACAGGGGACTGTCCTCACTCAATTAAACCCACAAGACCATTATTTCAACTTAGTTACTTCCAGTTTTGTTTTTTCTAGATAAGATGAAACACAGTATATGCGAGGTCGCAATTACTAAGTTATTCTGGCCTTATTCAGTATTCGAAAATAGTAATTAGCAAGATTAAATCTCTATATCCAAATATTTTTTACTACAACATATAAGCTCTGTTAGCTAAAGTCCCTCTCATTTTGTCCAGCATTATAACATGAAGCATATATTGGGCTCGAAGATTGGTATTAGTTCGGAAGAATGAGATCTCGTTACTTATATCCTTTTGTGAAAGACCTCTCGTGCTTGATCGGCGTCATGTGAATTAATATCTATGCATACGAATCAATAAGAACCATTCAGACGACAGTGTAAATCGATAATTTAGCGAACATGAATAGGATAAAGAGAAATTTTTTATCATATCATAAATATAAACATAGTAGTCTCATTTAAACTGAATGACACTATAGAGATTAGGCGCGACCGAGCATTAATGGATTTTATATTGTAGTAGAGGAAAGATTTAGTGTATAACCGATATATTATGATCTGCTCATCCCACGTCATACGTTTTAGATTAGCTGTGTAACAGATTATCGCAGAGTACACTAAGAGTTCAACAGTCATATATTTGAATCCAAAAGTCAAGGGTATTCACTAATTTATGCGCATAGTTATCAGTAGCTCCTAGAGTGAGAGAGCGCTAAGCCCCAAT
Organism: Trachelipus rathkii; assembly: GCA_015478945.1. NCBI lineage: Eukaryota > Metazoa > Arthropoda > Malacostraca > Isopoda > Trachelipodidae > Trachelipus > Trachelipus rathkii. The sequence continues at coordinate 19,482 of JABUQX010089311.1, read as the reverse complement.
CGGCCAGCTATTAAAATAGTACAGAAGTGGTCATAAGTTGGTATATCTACTATTGTAATATTAGTCGTATTTGCTGTTGAATCTAGAAAATATTATTTTTGATATATAATGTGGGGTGTTTTGTCAGAGATTAGTGAGAGAATGTAATTTATTAAAGTAAAGTACATAATAGGCTAAAGATGTTGTATCAAGAAAATTAGTGGTTAGTTGGATATTGATAGATTTGATACGATCTGAGATATGGTTTTGGGTTAGTTAATAATTGTTGTCTTATGAATCTACATTAGGCGATTCTATATGTACCTCTCATCATAACTTAGAATCAATGTCATGAGATACCTCAAAGACCATTCCGAAGTCATTGCAACAATATGACAATACTTATACCTCTTTTCTTCCTTGTATGATGTATAATTGGGAATAAATAAAATGTGAAATATTATTGTATGTATATATACAATTTAGGTCTTTTAAGTATGGAGTAAGAAATCTGTTTCGTTAGGATCTCTCTTCAGATTTGTTTTTTTCAAATGAAAATACATTCGTATAATAGTTATAAGCTGGTAGTATAATTATATTAAGTTCTTTTTTATTTATTAAGTACAAGACAGATTTTAGAACCTATTATGGTTTTTATATCGACGCATGTATATATAATATTATTGAGGAATGTAATGTTTACTTGGATCTATAGTTTTAGTACTTAGTATACGATTAGAATAGCCATTATTAATTACAATTCCTCAAGTAAAATCGATACTCCAAGCTCGATAAGGTTAAGTAAATGCTTAGAGTAGCTCGAGCTATTCTTACAATGATGATATAGTAAGTTAAGGATAATACCACAGTGCAATTTATTGGTCTTGGCTTGTAATGGTGTTAGAGTACGATAATAATAGCCTTTTTAATTGATTAGTACTTACCTAATAGTGCAGTAGAATCAACTCCTCTCACTAACTCAACATTCTCCATCTTCCACGTCTGGAATTCATCGACCTGCTAAAATTTTTGTCAGGTTGTGTTTTAATAAAGTATATAGTGATTATGATCATACTTATACGTTCTTATTGGTCTCTGAAACAGCAAAGGTTTAGCATGAGAGACCCCTATGAAATAACACCCAACCGGTTAAAAGTATCTCAAGTCGAATATAACAGAACGTTTGGCACACACATTATATATTAGCATAACACACTGACATATTCTGCTATACATTAATCAGAGTCTATGTATTTTTATTATTTAACAAAGTGGGGGGGGGTAGTGAGGCGGTGACCCCTCACCCGCTCTTTGTTGCCCTACAGTACATCACTAGCTACCTGCACAAAGTACTACTCTATCCAATCTCGCATAACACAATATATAGAATACACTACACAACTACATAATATATATATGATATAATTTTTATATAATATTATATATATCACTAAATATAAACGTATAAATCTATTCTTGCGTATTAACCGTAATACTTATTTTGCGTATTATCACAGGTATATTTATAGTACATGTATATATTCTATTATATATTTTAATATTATATATTAATATTTATTATTAATATTTATATTTATATAATATATAAATGTATATTAATAATATTATACTAATATAGATATTCGTATAAGATATATAGATATATTTACTCATAATCTTATTAAATAATATTGTTATATATATATAATAATTTTATAATTTATATATATATTAAACTATTTTAACATAATATACTTATTATTATATACATAGTACTTAATATCACTATATATAATCAATACTATTATTAATAATTTATAACACATACTTACTAAACTACCTATCCTGTATACTTAAGCCTATCATATTTATACTACGTTACTAATATATATTATGTAAACACCATTATATACTAACCTTAGCTATTTACATATATATTATATGATTAAATATATAGAGTACGCTCTATCAATAGATATACCTTAAACGCTAACTACATCAATCATGCTTAGTCCATTATAAATTAATACCATCACCGAACTACATATAAACCTTACATATTTAATATATATATTTACTATTTAATCAAATAGTAATAGATTATTATATAATATAACTATATCATGTTACATCATATTATATTATATATATTATAATATATTATATTATAATTATATATTATATACTTATTTAATATATAAATATATACTATATATGATACTATATATAGATATATATTACTAGCATATTTAATAATATACTACATCTATATATCAATATATATATCGATAAAACATATATATATAATAGATATATACAATAATAGTTATTATTATAATTATATAATATATATATATATATATTATAATATAATATATATATATTACATAGTATATATATATACAGCAGTATATATAAGTAAGCATTATATATAAACGCCCGAGGAGGACAAAGTACCTTACTGATATTTTACCCGATCTCTAGAATTATCAAAACAAATGTTCGTCAGAGTTAGATATAAACTCTTTATTCACAATATTAACTATTTCATATATATCTGTCCATGAGACATGTATTTTGAATCAAAATGAGAGTTGAGATTAAATGAGATAGAAGAGATTAGAAAGAACAATCTCCCACATGAAGAGATAGATAAGAATAGATAAGTATATAATATTGATATAGCTCACTGATACTAGTAGAGATGGAGATAGAGGGTATTCGCATACTACGGATGGCGACTGCTCGTGGAGAGGATTGATAGGGCCAGCAATAATCGAAAGGAATGAGAGAATCTTAGAGCAGAGAAGTGTCTTTTAAGAACAGATAGAGTAAAAACGGAAGAGAAAGGAAGCCGATGAGAGAGAGGAGAGAGAGAGATCGAGATGAGAGTGAGAGAGACCGAGATGCACACGACTTTCACAAAATTCAGTAAACAGATGTCTACGAGTGAATATTCTCTTATTTTTTGTAGCAGCAGATTTAAATGTCTGACACTAATGCGGACAAAAATTAAATATTAAGACCATAATATACTCATATCGATATCCTCCGAGGAGAAGAGAGCGATAGGGAACAAAGATATGGAGAGAAGGAAGCAAAAAGAATTGGTGAAGATGGAATCGCAGTGCGGCCGATAGATATATTAAATGCTATTTTTCAATCCATGATAAGAGTACAGAATAGGTGACTTGTTCGTCAGATGGCTGCAAAGTAGCGGCAATATCAGCTGTGAGTGAGTAGATTCTGTGGATTGTTTAATGGATATAGAGAGGAAGTGATGTGTGCATGCGTGTAAAATTTAGCCTATAAAATGCCTTTATCATTGTTTCACTTGGTGTTTCTCAGTATACCATTTGACTTGTTGCCTACAGGCAAGAAAGTTTCCTATTCTTTACTGTTATTAAATAAGGGGAGTCCTCATTAAGTCTTTCGATCTATTATACACAGTGTATATACGATTATAATATTTGTTATGAATTATCATCTACTAGGTTATACTTATACTATATACTTCATCATTTGATAGTATACTATAGTAATAATAAGAGTATATAGATCTATCATATAGAATATTATATACTATAATGCTAGTATAATTATTATACTATTAAAGGTACATTCTCTTTCGTCGATTTGTCAATTAGGTATCATATACCTACTTATACATATATATATTCTATATACTATATATATTATAGTAGCTGATATATAATATATAGAGTTATAATTATATATTTTATTAATACTTCTTATATATATATATTATATACTAGTATTGATTATATATATATATATACTATAGCATAATTTAAGCATCATATCAGTATTTATATATTTACGTATATAAAAACCATATATCATTATATATATATATATATACTATTATATAATCATATATATATATATACGATATGAAATAATTTAAATAATCATAGTTTATATAGTTATTATAAGTTACTATTATATTACAACTATATCTTATAAGTCAATTATAGCAGGTACTATGTATATATAAGCATTTAGGATGCTAATAAGAGGCCTTGTTAATACTGAGTTGTTTAATAATCTGAATCCTTGCTATATATACGGGGGAGCGAAAAGATTTAAATCTAATTATGACTACTGATTATAAGATACACCTTTACCTACTAGACTGTACTATATAATATATATGCCGTGCGTAACAGTAACTATATATAAATATATACTAATAGTTATTATATATATTACTATTATATATATAGTATTTAATTATAATATAACTAATATATTATTAGTTATTAAGATAATAATATATAATAATAACTAATATAATGATAATATATAATATACATAATAATAATCACATAATAATACATAGATATCAGATACTCAAATTAATGGATAATAATAATTGATTATGAAAGCTTATTATTAATAAGATTTATTTGCATAATCTTAACGATATGAAATTAGTTAATGCATAATAATAATAATTAGATAATGTAATTAACTAATATTAGAGGTCAATATTTGAAGTGAAATGATAAAGAGAAAACTAAAATAATTCATGATTTTACGAAGGACTGATAAAAAAATCAATGAATATATATAATAATACATATCTTATAATTAATAACTAATATGAATTATTATTTTCCTTCTTTTTTGATATAATCTATTGTTATATTAGTAGGGATAATTTTTAGGTTTTAACTGATAATTAACTGATAATTATCCTGAAATAATATTAATATCATTACATATACTTTGGTAATCATTATAAATATAACTATAATCAATAGATAAATAATAATAATATGAATTAGAAAGGAGAGGATGAAATAATGAAAAGTATCTTCAAACTTATTAATAATCACATAATAATAATATATAATAATAATGGTAATAATAACAATTAATAATGGTAAATAATAAAAAATTGCAATACTTATAATGCTCATCTTAGTTATTCATGATAATACATAAATAATTAATAATACATAATATGAATGAATAATGAATAATAATAATAATAAAAATAATAATAATAATAGATAAGTAATAATATAATAATTGTAATGAGATATATAATGTAAACAAACTATAAATTAAACTTTTCACCTCAATGTATAATAGTATGATTTATAAATAATTAATCGAATAATCGAAATAATATCTAATTAATAATAATAATAATAGATAATATAAATAATACTAATAATAATAATAATAATAAATAAATAAGTAAATATATTAATAATAATTAATTATTTTATTCTGATGAAGGGGTATTTATTACATAATACTTATTTTTAAAAAATATACACATAGGCGTTTAATGTAAAAAATATACTAATGATTAAGAAAGGACAACCACGATGAGGTAAATGGCTAATCGAAGTAGGGCTAAGCATGAGAAAATATAATTTGAATGCAGGTTAGTATAATGATGAAATTAAACCTGAATACCAGTAGATGTTATCTAATCTGGGTCTATGAATTGCTTATAGATGAATAATTAATAATATATATAAATAATAATAATTAATTAATTTAATAATAATAATAGATAGGAGTTTAGTAATAATATAATAATGATATATATATATATAATAATTATATGATAATTATAATTAATATTTATACTAATAACCTTCACTTATTACTTCTGATCTACTATACATACTACGACTACTACTTACGACTTTCCTGACGATATTAGACTCACCTACTTTACTTAACTCGTACTTATTACTATTATACTTAGTAACCTTAATCTAATACTCACTCATTAGCATACTATATAACTACATGGGCACATTAATAATAATAATATAGAGTAATAATATTATATAATCAATAAATAAATCATCAATGAGATGAAGATATCGGAAGCTATTATGGTATGAATTAGCATTAACATTCAAATACTTTATTAAATGTGAATACTAATATGAATAGAATATAATAATGAAGATTCCTATAAGTAGAAGAGTGGATTGATAAAATGAGGCACCAGTAGTCTCATTATCAAATGAGACAACCCCGACCGTAAACCAATCCCGACACTACGGTATGATAAGGTTTATAGTACCGTTAAGTGTGATAAATAAGATCAATATTTAATCAGACATAATAACATTAAACTACAAAATACTTAATAAAAAATAATCATAATAATGTTATAATTACTCAATTAATAATAATAAATATGGATATAATACATTATAATTATAATAACTAATAATAATAATAATATAATAAATATTACTCAATTAATAATAATAAGAATAATGAATAATTTTTTAGATCAACCTTACCTTGGCGTACACACTGAAATATTAATATAAGCAGTCCATATGTATCCATTTCTCCCGCCTTGTCCATCTAGTGTGTTTTGACTACTGATCCATTCTTTATCCGTGCTTAGTCACCGATACTGCCTTGGCAGAAGAGCTTAATGTCTGCTAGTGATTACGTGCTGCTGTGTGAACTGTTGATGATGTAGCATGCACGCTGTTGTCGGAGAGGTGTGACGTGGCTGTCGTGTAATTGTGTACGTCGTGGCTGCTCGGAGCGTATATATCGACTGGGCTTAAACTGTAACAAGCTTTGGGCATGTTCTTTAATAAGAGTATTCCACGAAGTATCAGAATTCTTACATTTCTTCCATTTCCACGAATCCATTGACTATACGCGATACCTATGCGAAAGTTTTATGTACTGTGGATGGTAATTGTTTCTTCAAAATCTCGACGCATGCACCATATCAGTTATACTGATTAGAATACTATTATTATAGTTATCTTTAAATTTATACTCAAACTGTTAATTATAATATGGTTCAAGCATTATATATTACTAATTATATATTAGTATATCTAATTACTTACTTTATTATACGGTAGACTACTCCTATACTTAGTAATTAGTATATTTGTACATACCCTCCATAACTTATATATATATACTACAATATATACATATTATATAGTATATTATACTTATACTATTAGTATATATACTTCGTCTACAGCAGTTTAATGGTATTTGTATTGTAAATACTATAATATATATAATAATAGTATATTTACATATAATTATATAATATTATATAAATATAACTATATAATACTATACAGTAGTATATTAATAATATATATATAGTATAGTCTATTACGATATCTATCCCCACTTATACTCTATATTAATATATAGAAATATATATATACATTAAATATTTTATGTAATATATATATATGATATAGTATATATACATATTATATAGGCCTATATTCTCATTAGATATATCTATATATTATTATATATATCTAATATATATATCTATATCACTATGTTTTGTAGCTTAAAATTTCTTCTATCATTCTACTCTTGTTTTTTCCTCTCTTCAGTTAATTATATATATATATAAGTATATATATACTATATACTATATAATATATATATCTTTTAGTCGTGCTGTGATCAGTGCTGTGCGGTGTGACTGTGCTATATCGTATGATGTCTGTTAGTATATCAAATCCTCTCTATCCTTCTCTATCTGTACATCATTATTATAGTATTACATAGCTATATATATATTTATATATATCACACTGTATATATATATACATATATATATATATCTAGTATTATATATATAATATATATCATACATTATATAATGTACTATCAGTATATAGTGTATAATATATTCATATATTATATATATATATAAATTAGTATATCATACTATATATATTATATATATTATATATAATATAATATAGTATTTATAATATTAAATATCTTATATATAATTTAATAATATTCGAATAATACTATGATAATTATACTATACTACTATATAATATATACTTATATTTATTTTTAATAATTTTTATTCTGTAAGATACCATTCATTTTATTATCGGACTGATTCCAACTTCCAAAGTTTACTCCTGAAATTGTGTTGTTATAGTTTTGAAGTAAGTAAATGAAGAATTTGGTCAAAATACACCTAACTAAATTACTTGTAGTAACCGTTACAGAGAAGGAGAGAGGAGACGACAGGAGAACTGACGAGAGAGAGAGGTACTGATGATGAAGAGAGAGGAGCAGAGAAGAGACCGAGACAGAGAGAGAGAATGAGAGGAGAGAGGAGTAGGAGAGGAGAGAGAGAGAGAGGTAAACGTTTTATTCTTTACTGTCCAAATTCACGTTCCCAAATCATCTGTCGCAACTCTATTACTTCTTTGGTTTTCATATCCCGAGGAGATTGACTAATCTGCGACAAAACGAAATTGCAATGGAATTTAGTTAATTTTGAGACCGTATTCCTTGTGTGAAAACCCGGGCGACTATAATTATAATATTTATTATTATATAATATATACGATATATAGTAATTATAATTATATATATATATATATAGTATAGTATAATATAGTATATATCTATATATATATATATTTATAATATATTATATCATATTAATATATATATATATAATATATATACTATAAATATTACTATGAATATTACCCCGAAAGCATCAATGCATGTAACTAAAAAACTTTAACAGCTACAGGAACAATAAATAACATTTTTATTAATCAGGGAGATCTCATTTTTATCGGATCGAAGTAAAAAAAAGAATTACACCTATTTGAAAGAATTTTTAAATTGTTAAAAAGTTGAAAACTGATATATAAAGATTGAATTAGCAATCTCGAATGAACTCTAGCTGCTCGCGAGGGAGCGTCAAGTTGCCAAATGTCGATTTTTTTTTAACTCAACGATACCCGAAGGGTACCACAAAGGAATTGGACAGATTCCGTCTGGCTTTTCTCGGCTCTACCGGGGACGACGGGTGGACTTCGTCCGCCCCTCTGTCCCCCACCAAAGGTTCATCCTAAAAAGAAGAATAAAAAAGAACCAGTTTATTTGCTCCAGCCAGCATAAATATAACAAAGCGAATATTTCGGTCCAACTCATTGATCTTCGATACTACTGCAAAAATGGCAAGCAAGGGTTAATACAAGCCATCACGTCTCCAGACCTAAGATGATCAGCTCCAGTATTTAAGGTGTTATTAATAAGTTTATTTAGAAATAAATATATAATCTTTTTTGTATTCTAGTCGATTGTAAATTGCTTGCTAAACTCAAAAATGTTATTTATTTCCCTATGTCAGCCTCACTGTTACTATGTTTTTAAGGGTATAGAGGAAACGGTAAGAGGTGGGTTTATTTTTTATCTTCCTATTAGAATGATTTTAGGATTTGTGTAGTTATCCTCCTCTCCTCGAGATATCAGATTTAAAATCTCATTACTCTTGCACTAATCACATTTAACCTTGGCTCAAATGGTGTCCCTCTTTGACAAATGAAGACAAAAGATAACTCTACTTACCTAAACTTCGCCGGAGCCTTGACGTGACGTCAGACGCGGGACGCAAGAAAAATCAAACTTTTCTCCGGAACAGTACAATCGCGCACTATACGAATATCTCATGGGCCAGGCTGTTGTGTGGTGGTACATATCTCGGAAATCTCCGCTTTCTCGTAGGCAGACGTCGAGTTCACAGAGAGCGATGTTTAATACCTACTACTTATATAATTATCATTTACCTATATAGCTAATATATAGATATATACTGATACCACGTACTATAATATATATAATAGTATCTATATATACTTAAATATACTAATTAACTAGTTTAATATAAGGTATACGGTTCCCTCTTAGTTAGTATAAATTATACTTCCTTTATACATATATATAGCTATATGTGCCAGCATCCCGAAGAGGACAGGGCATAGTTACTTAGAAAACATAACATCTACAGGGATAACTGAAAATTACTCTACTGCTTTGTATTGTGATGCGATCTGGTCCAGTAATTGTCATCGAGGTTGAAATCATTAAAAAAAATGTATTTCGTATTCTAATATTATTACAACTACCTTAAATATTGGTTGTATAATTATAGATCTGCAAGCGTTAAGCTGTATTGACTTGAATCCCGATATTCAACGAGCCGAGCAAAGATGTTACCAGAATAGTATTTTATTTCTCTACGCTGTGGAGAAAATGTTATTTTTGTTTTCTTTTCTTACCTTGTTTAGGCGGACCTGTGTCTGGCTTGACGGAGGGACAGCCAGAGGGGAGTCGAAATAGTCTCCCTTTCCCGTCTCGTCTCCCCGGTGGCCAAGAAACCGATCTGTCCATCTTATGTTTTATTTCCTTTTTATTCTTTAGTTAAAAATGATTCAACACTTTGGCACTCTGCCGCAACTTTCCCCATCGCAGCTCTTCGAGACTCTCTTCGTAATTCTCAAACCAACAGTATTCTTTATTGCATACAGCTTTCATGCATTGTGTTAACCAATTTTTAAATTGTTTTCAAAAGTATAATTCTATCTATTTTTATAAAAAAACACTTAAAAAAATGCCTCCTGAGATTAATAAAATGTTTTTTCATTTTCTACGTAGCTGTATTATTAGTTTTTAGGTTTACATGCGGCCTTTTCGTGCTATTGCTGACTATATATATATATATATTTATATATTCCTATACATATATATTATAATTTCTCTTTAGATTTATACTCTGTATTTTACTTATTTATTTAATGATATTAAACTAAATTATTATAATAGTTACTATATATATATATATATATATATATATATATATTAATCATTAATTTATGTTTACTTATATATATATACTATTATATATTATACTATATATATAATTTAATTACTATACCTTAATACTAATAATTTAACTTTTCGTATAATAAGTGCAATAATTATAAAAACAATAAGAGATCTTAATAATAGCTTATGTTCAAAGGAAGCCACGCAATTAAAATGAATATTAAAATAGTCTACCTTTATTTGATCATTTTCTTCAAACGTTTTCTGTTGATGCCCAAAGCGTTTTCTTCCTTTTTTGAGGGAGAGTCTTATTTTAGAAAGAAAAGCTTTTTTTTTCCTTTTCCTCATCCCTTTTTATAAGAAATGGAAACTAAGCATAATCCCCCTCAAAAAAAAAGAAGAGGAAAAAAAAGCTTTAAACACAAAAGTACAATTAAATGTTAATTTAAACAAATTAAGGTAATTCATTTCATTTTATTTTATTTTATTTTATTTTATTTTATTTTATTTTATTTTATTTTAAATTTTGTGTCAAAAGCTTTATATAAATTTGCAGAAATTAAATTAAAAATGTATTTTATGTTACTTGATATTTTAATATTTAAATGTCAATTTAAAATTTATATTTCTTTATTTATATATATATTTATATATATTATTATTATATATTATATATCTATTATATATATATATATACTATATATAATATATATATATATAATATATATATATAACTATATTACTCTATAGTATATATATATATATATATATATTCATTATATATCATATATATATATTATCTCTCTACCCTATACTTATATATATATTTACTATAATCATATAGTATATATATATATATATTATTATATATATATATATATAATATATATAATATACTAGTAGTATATATTATATATATATTATATATTATATTATATATAGTATATACTTATATATTGTATGAGAAGAACTCCTGCAGTAGTTCTACTCGTGACTCAGCACGAGTTAACATTATAGAATCGTTTTATTTTCTCCGTTCATTAATTGTTTACGATAAATTTCTTTTTTTGAAATTATTACGGATAATAAATATAAAAGATTATGCCAATAAAACGAAAAATTAATTAACCCTATTAATAACGCTTTTAACCCAAGTAAAAATGGCGGCAGCTCATGCCCAAATCGAATGGCGGGATTGGACCGTGTCTGAATTCTGAATTTTCAGTACAAAATTGTTTCTTAATACTGTTAGAGAAAATAATGTGAACTTCCATAAAGGTCGCGACAAAATGAGATTCTTTAACAAATAATATTTAATACAAGGAAGAGGTTTAATAAAAATACTAAATACATAACAATAATAGAAGGGAAAGATTATTATAGTTCATTATAATTACTTATAAAATATTATAAATATTATCGTTAACCTGAATCAACTAAGAAAACGCTTTACATAAAAAAACGTTTTAGCAAGGAATATCTCAAGTATATTAAATATATACTGTAATATGTTATTATATAATATTATATAGTATATATATATATATTATATATATTATAGTATTAATATTATATCGTATTATACAGATATATATATTGTATATATATATATATTATATATTCTAGTATATATACGGTATCTATAATACAGATTATATGTATCCCTTGAGGTAGTTATATTTCCATCTTCTAAAAAAATTATTTACAAAGAAATCACTTGATAACGGAAATTTATTCTATCTTATATATAAGTTAAACAACATTAACCACTAATTAAGGTCTAGCTTTCGTAGTCAACTTGATCGACATTTACTTCCTATTTCAGGACTAAGAAGATAAAATATATTGTTTTTCTAAATGATGTAAATGATTTTAACTCCGATGGAATTTCCTGCACTTGGTGTTTCTATTATCGTATGACGCTATGCGTATACCGCATTTTACTATATCAATTTTTTTGACAACTTTGCCTTCTTAGTATTTTGTTGAGTTCTTGTAGGACAGTTTTAGATATTTATTTGTAAATTTCGTCTATTTTATTTCGCCCCTTTGCTATCATTAGATTAGTACGTTTTTTTATTATGAAGGATCTTCAATAAACTTCTCTTTTGCCTGCTATTTGTATGGTTCTGTATATGTATAGAGTAGTAGGAATTTTTTACTGAAGCGTGATGGCCTGAATTCCTTCGGCGTGTTTAACCTAATGCCGAGTTTGTTGGTCACCGGTTTAGACATCTTATATGTGTTTGAAATCTGGATAGTAAAATCTGATTAGTTTCTCCTAATGTAATTTTGTTGTTGCAGATATTACAAATTATTCTGTATGATTCCTGAATCTATTGTCTAGTGAGTACTTATGTCTTTAATTATAGGTCTTTCAATTGACATTATTTATTACAATATTTTATGATAAATTTTACTATTATTTAGTATTATTATTTAGCTATATATAAGATTTAAATATGTTCTATATTATTATATTATTATAGAATGATATAAATATACTATATATATAATATATATTATAATCTATATATTTATTCTTAATAGTATAGCTTTTATTATATACTGTATATAATTTGGTTAACTGTATCAGGTAATACGTTAATATTTGGAGTGTAATAGTTAATTAAATATTTGTAATTCTTATTTTTAGCAATATTTTGTGTCTCATTGTTTAGCTTTGGCTCAACAGCCTTACGTATTTATGTAATTCTTCAGAGGATAGTTTCAGTTTATGTAAAGCTATTATTTTTTTACGGTGTGTTTACTATTTTCTCCGTATTTGGCATGTAATAATTGCTTGTGGATTTGCCTACAATACAAACAAAATCATCCTATAGGAATAAGGTTTTCTACAACATACGTGCATGTATTTCAAGATAGGATTAGGAACTTCTACTAACATGATAAATGAAAAAACCCGATTGAGAGTATAGGACTGTGATATTAGTGATTGAGACTTAATATATCTAAAGGGTGGTGGTTCTTCGTTATCGTTCAATATAGTGATAGAAATGCAGTAATATTAGAAATTTTATTCTTAATAATTTTTATTTTTCTATTGTGAATTTGATATTGTTGAATTAATATCCTGACTTACTCCTAGAACTGCCATTTGTTACTTTTTCAAGATTAAATACTATGAAACAAAGCTCCGGACTTTTAAATGCGGCCTCTAGATTGATCGAATATATCTAGCCTTTCATGTTCTCAATAAATTCTAATAGAAAATGTTACTCATAGAAACCAGTCAACCCATATATAATTTCCGCTGAATAATTTATCCTACTTATATAAAATACTATGGTGTGAAGTAATATATATTATGTTTGAGTTATGAACGTTGTATATTACCATTTGCATGCGAATTTCCACGGAGATATATTATATCAATACAGATTCTTGATTATCATTATAAATCATTAATTAAATTGAAATATTAACACAACGACTACATAATAATTATCTCAATAGAAGAAAATCATATTATAGAATATAAATGAATAAATAAAATATAAACTTATTTCGTTAGTACATTATGTTATCCTCCTATCACTACTGGTGAACTATAACGAAGAACCGACCATCCTTTTAGTATATAATCGGTATAACAACTAAGCTATTATATATCATATCATTCATATATGTACTACTTGGTTATTTCATGTCCATTAGATTATACGTTATCAACATAAATACAGCTACTCGTAATTGAGTTAACATTTATATTATTCCTTAGTAGGTACATTTTGATTATGTGTATAGTCACAACAAAATTATAGATCTGGAAATATTAAAAAACATTAAAAAGAATATAGCTTATAGTTCATTAAATATAACTAAACCTATACCTGAAAATATACATTTAAAACTTATCAATTAATAGATTACGGTAACATCAGAACAATAATATTTAAATAAAAATAGATAACAAATTATTGAATAACTACTCTAAATAAGTAGTATTTAACCAGTATGCAAATTTACATGAAATAAGCTTCATCAAATGAAAGATATTATGACCAGGTAACATATTAGTAAATCACTGAATAATTAACTAATGAAGTCACTAGCTATTTAGGAAAAATGTGGAATTATAGAAAAGGTCCTAGTATTAATTATTAGCTTAGAACGAAGATTCAGTGAATCATTACAGAATAATTGTAATATCCGTGCAACAAGCAAAATAATAGGAGGAAATACTCATCATAATATTATTACGTATCAGATTATTTACGCTAACATACTTAAAGGTAGCTTTAATATCTTTGTTACTGTTATTTACAAACTAGAACTTCTCTCACACAATCCGGCATTAGTTAAACTCTCACCGGCGTTAAACATATTCAGGCCACTCTAAACCTTCAGTTATACATTTACTCTTTACCTTGTTAAAACCTATAACTTAAAATCCATACATAATACAGGCAAAAGCAAAAAGTTTATTAGTAATTAATGTTTTATCATCAATAAAAAATAGTTGTGCCATCTAATATTCACAAAGGGAGAGACAGAATTTTAATTTTATAGACGGATGAATACAAAAAATATGACTAAAAATGTCGTACAACACTTTCATAAACTTAAACAAAGTAACGGCATCCTAAAGAGAGGGTTTTTTTAAAAATTGACAATAAAGGAAATATAGCTTTCATACACGATAAATACGACATAAACCATTAGTTTCGCTCGAAATCCATTGTGTAGTTAAATGTCTCACTTTCATCATTTAAATAATATTTTCAGTTACCTTGGCTATTAGATTTTCATGTTATATTTGACTACGAAAGCATAGACTTTAATTTTTATTTTTAATGTGTGTTTAAACGTATTTGTCACTTCCATTTAAAACTGGAAGTCAAAATTTCCTTATCAAATGATTCTTTGTAAATAAATTTTTTTAGAAGATTTGAAATCATAATCTACTCAGGGATATATAATCTCCTGTAAACTATTGAACTACGGCATAGTAGTCTGTGAAATTATATATATATATATTATTATATAGCTTAAGTATAGTATATTAAATAATCCTTAGTTATAAATGTTTAAAGATTACATTTGACTAAATTAAAAATTTTAAAATACTATAACGAGTATTTCTAATATCTGTGATTTAATTTAGTTTTTTTCAAACTATTATATATATTCAATTTTTAAAAAATTATTTACTACTATTCACTTATTGAAAAAAATATATATAATAGTTTTATATCTTCAATTTTGTCAATAATATAAAATATTTACTCTATCTATATTATAGTATATTATTTTATATATATTATATATATATACGTATATTCTTCTAACGCAACTAAAAATTGGGGTATAACAAGGAATAACATAATTAGTTTTTAAATATTGAACAATAAAAAATATTTAAATATTTAATAATATTATTATATATTTCAATAATGTATTATAATAATAATTTACAATATATATATATGTATTTTTGTAAATATATTTTATTATTATGTACTTATATATAACAATATATATATATAGAAATTATAATATATATTAATATTAATATATAGTTATTAACATTAGTTAAGTATATCTATGTTCATATTTTTTGTTTTAAGTATGATATAAAATCCTTAATTTATATTTTTTGTGAGACAGATATATATTTGAGTAGATAACTAAGCTTTTCTATACTAGTTATATATAATATATATATTAAAGTATATTTTTACAGTTTAAGGGAAAATATAAAGTATAATACAATTTTGAAATCTTATTTATACTATTTCGAGCCTAAGAATCCTAAATATTAAAATAAATTTATATAGCTCACTCTTTACCTCCACGTACTATTCACTCGAAATAATTTTCTCACGACCTACTTAATACTCTATTACTATGAATTGACGTACAGAATTACATAATTACCGTTTATAGATATTTATATATATTATTAACTAATATAATATTTAATATCCAGTATACGTATCATATTATTATATATTATACAGTTATACTAATTGATACTATATATATATATTAATAAGATATGATGATTAATATAACTTATTTACATATAGTCAGTACTTATTATATTATAATATATATATAGTATATATACTATAGTTATTATATATAATATATATATAATTAATAATATAATATAATATTATAATTATTATATATCTAAATCATTATAATATATTAATATTAATAGAGAAGAGAGAAGATATGACGAGAGAGAGAGTCACGAGCAGTTAAGTATAAAAGATTACTCGTGTATACTATAAGTCTAATAAGCCTATCAATATCTAGAATAATTATACTATATCATATATGACTACAGATATAATATAATTATACTATAAGTTATAATATATATTTATATTAATATATATATAATATCTATACTACTATAATTAATTATATATATATACCTTATATTATATATATATATATATATATTATTAATATTATACATTATATACTAGATATATTAAGATATATAGTATATATATATATATTATTATAATATATATATATATAAATATTAATATATCATTTATTATATTATATATATTAATATAATAATTATATATATAATATTATAATATATATATATTCGCTTTTTTCATCCATTTAAAAACGGTGACTGTTCGTTCTCAAATCGAATTTAGAGAATAAAATGTTTATATTGTTCCTTTGGCATCTCTTTATTACATCCATTAATATTATAAAATAGGGAAACCTATTGATGACCAAGTCTATATATACATATATAGTATCGATTACATACTATAATATATAATTACATACACCTACTAGTATCCCCGCCGTTTACATAGGCACACTAGAATATACTATAGTACAGTATATCTATATGTATCATCCATATATATATAGAGAGACAAGAGAGTGAGATAGAGAGATGAGAGAGATATGAGAGAGATAGAGAATAAGATCCCGTGTCATGATTATACATATATATATACTAATCTATAATATTTACATATATTATTATAATTATATCATATATATATAAAATATATATAAATAATTAAAACATCATCGATTATTTAGTACACGCCAATATATTATATATATAATTATATTATATTATTAATATACACTTACCTATCTTCCTTACATATATAGCTATACTTATATACTACTATATATATATATTATATTATATCATTATATTATATATATATATAGTTATTATATAATAATTCCATTGGCCATACTCCTAGAATAATATATTAATATAACTATAGTATATTAGTGGCTAGTTTATTAATATATTAATATAATAATATATTATATATATATCTATATAGTCAACTACTATATATATTAACTCATATTATATTATCTTAATATATATATATATATATATATATATATTAATATAGATCATAGATAGATATATATATAATATAGTTAATATATATATATATATTATATTAATATTAATAATCATATTATATATTTATTATTATAAATATTAAATATATAATATACTATTATAGTACTATATATTGAACCTTTTAAGTGTGGAAGTAAGGTTGAATGCAGTATAATAAAAATTTTTATAATACCTTGGAAAGCTGGATGAAAAACCTAATGAAAATTAATTTATGACTTCCATAGGAAAATAATCAGATAATGAGATTATATGTATTTATTTTAAATTTAAATTTGAAAGTTTTAAGTAAAATATGTTATTTTCAAAAAATTCATCTGTTTTTAATTTTAATTATGTATCGATTTAATGTCAAACCTAATGAAGATATAATCTTGTTTTATAAATTTTTCCAAAAATTATTGTTATCCCTTAGTTGTAATATGAATTCCTATTGTCCATACAACGTCTTAATATTAAAATATGAATCATTAAACTCATTTAATATTTTATTTCTACATTATCTCTGATCTATTTTTAGTTACTAAATGTTTCGTCACAGACAGTTTTTTAGTAATACTCGGCTGATGTTTATCGCTATAGGCTAGTCACTCTACGATTAGATGCCGCTTTCAAGACATCTCGCTACACATGGCGTTTTCAGCGAGGCCGAGCATGGAGATGACGCAGGAAGCAACTTATTCAGCGCACAGCCTGACGAGGTTAGTGTGATAGAATAGATACCAGAGAGATATAGTGAAATGTGAGATATAAATGTTGTGAAAGATGGCACGTGAGCGAGAATATTATTGAAAGCGTTTGACAGTAACATGACATATTTTTGCTATTTCGAATAGGCGAAAATTAAGAATCATTGAAATCGTCGAGAGGCGCTAAGTGCAAATAAAGTAGAGCAAATATTTATTACCTCCTTGTTTAAGATAAGAAGAGAGAGAGAGAGATGAGGTAGAGTAGCCTTGATCTGACATATTTATATATATATATGAAAAAATGAAAAAATCTATCTATCGACCACCCCCAGCAACTAAGGATTTTACTCTGTAGAGAACAATAATGTTAGGAAGTAGGGAAATAATTTCTCATATATATGAAATTAATTATATATTAATATAATGCTATTGTTCACAAACATGTTTTTCTCCATTTTTAATAAATTTATTTTATTTAAATCGGTACTTCTTTTTTCATTTCAAGGTGAAACCCATGCAGATACCCATTTATTTATTTTTATTTAACAAAGGGACTCAAAAATAGGTAGGAAGCTACCTGACGCCGGGAAACAAATGGTTAATCGTTCCCCTTTAGATACTATATAGATTTTATATTAATAGAGTAAATATTATTTCTTATCATTAATTATTAGGTACATATATATATAGTATATATATATATATATATATAATATATATATATTTATAGCTACATAGTGATATATAATATATATATAT